>JAOPHQ010005477.1:75000-105421 GCA_030340625.1 Merluccius polli | reverse complement strand
TCCTTTTACGCACGAGATGATGACCATGATGATGATGATGATGTGGATCATGATGACCATGATGATCATGATGTGGATCATGATGATGATGATGATGAGGGGGGGGGGGGGGGGGGGGGGGGTCCCAGTGTGAGTCAGTGGATCCCGTTAGGTGTAAACGTTGACATTCTGTCAAGACTGCGAGGCATGATGTCCCCCTCGCAGTCCAGGTCCAGGTCGCAGACCGAGTCGGTGGCATTGTCCTGATCGCGGGAGAGCTGCGAGATCCGGTCGAAGGTCTCCTCCTCTTCCTCCTCCTCCTCCTCCTCGTCCTCCTCCTCGCGGGCCACGCTCTCCACCGCGTTGGGGATCATCATGCCGGCGTACGCGTCGGCCATCTCCTTGTGCGCCAGCGTGTCCTGGTTGTAGGACACCAGCTCGTTGCTGATGTTCACCGTCTCCACGGGCGTGTCGGCGCACAGGCGGCGGCAGCCCAGCAGCCCCGCGAACGCCTTGCGGAACTCGGCGTTGAACGCGTAGATGATGGGGTTGAGGGACGAGTTGGTCCAGCCGAACCACACGAACACGTCGAAGGTGGTCTCGCCGACGCACGCCAGACCCCCCGCGGCGGCGGCGGGTTGGCGGCGGCCGTCCCCCGCCGTCCCAGCATCCGCCGCCGCCGCCGCCGCCGCCGCGGGCCGCGCCGCGCAAAACGGCACCACGCAGTTCAGCACGAAGAAGGGCAGCCAGCAGCACACGAACACGCCCATGATCACGGACAGGGTCTTCAGCACCTTGGTCTCCCTGCGGATTGAGGTCCTCAGGGTGCTGTGGTGCTGCTGGCACTCCAGCTGGCGGCCAACGCCGCCGATGCCGCTGCGGCAGCTCTGCGCGTGCTCCGCGGCGCGCTCCAGCGACGCGATGCGCCGGATCTGGATCTGGGCGATGCGGTAGATGCGCGTGTAGGTCACGATCATGATGGCCACGGGGATGTAGAAGCTGATCAGCGAGGACGATATGGCGTACTCCCGGTTCAGGCTGGAGTCGCAGTTCTCCTCCTTTGGCTCCACGGAGAAGATGGAGAAGTTGGAGATGGAGCTGCTGCTGCGCGTCCAGGTCGCCTCGTCGTCGTCGGCTTTGTGCCAGTTCAGCTGCACAGGTATGAAGGAGATGAGGACGGACAGCGTCCACGTCACGCCGATCATCACGAAGGCCACCCGCTGGGTCATCTTCCTCTCGTAGCGGAAGGGGCTGGAGATGGCCCAGTAGCGGTCCACGCTGATGATGCACAGGTTGAGGATGGACGCCGTGGAGCACATGATGTCGAAAGCCACCCACACGTTGCAGAAGCCGCCGAAGGGCCAGTATCCCGCCACCTCGGTCACGGCTCTCCACGGCATCACCAGCACGGCCACGAACAGGTCGGACAGCGCCAGCGACACGATGAAGATGTTGGTGACCTTGGTGCGCAGGTGGCGGAAGCGCAGCACCGCGGCGCACACCATGATGTTGCCCAGCAGGGTCCACAGGATGAGCAGGGACAGCAGGCTGCCCGTCACGGCGCGGGTCAGCAGCTCCCTGCTGCCCTCCTCCTCCTCCTCGTTGTTGTTGTTGTTGGGGGTTACCTGGGTCTCGGAGATGTTCCTCCACATCATCATCATCAGGTCCCCCGCGCCCCCCGGGTGGAGCGCGGGCACGGCGGGCGCGGCGGACCCGGGGTCGCCCTGGCGCACCGACGGCAGGTATCTCGCGGGGTTGTTGTCGTCCATGTCGTCCATGTCGTCCATGTCGTCCATTGTCGTCCCTCCGTCCGCCATCAGGTGAAGCTGCAGTCCTGGGTGAGCTGGTGAGGAGCGGCGGCGGGCGTCTCGCTGCGTCGCGGCGCCGATGCCACCATCCTCGCCGGACGCCGTCCTGAACTGGATGGGAACAACAAAGACGAGTCGCTTGCTGCTGCTGCTGCGTCTGAGCCGGAGGAGGACGCGCGCCGTGCGCGGAGGGGCCGGTGCGCGGCGGTGCAGGGCATCATGGTGCAGCAGCCTCGCCTCCCTCCTCGCCGGCGGAGAGGTGGTGGTGGTGGTGGTGGTGGGTCTCCTCTGGTCCCACCCCCGCGCAGGATCTCCCCAAATCCTATAAGATGTGCCCAGGGTTGGTGAGCTCTCCTCTCCCCACGAGTGAGTGAGTGGGTGTGAGGATGAGAAGGAGGAGGAGGAGAGGGAGGAGGAGGAGGAGGTTGGAGGAGAGGGAGGGGGAGGAGGGAGGGGAGTCCCTAGAGCCAACAGCAGCAACACGCAGCTCCTGCAGCGCACGGCAGACGCATCACGCCTTTCCTTTAGGGAATTTACGCACACATTAACATCTCATTTCAATGAGTCTCGTCTTGTTAGGAGACACTCTAGAAGGCGCTGAAGCGCAAGTCCTTGACGGTCCATCCATCCTTACTGCTGCAGCCTGGCGACCTGAAGCACACCCCCCCCCCCCCCCCCAGTGTCAGCAGCATATAAAGCTGCTCTCCAAGGTGCTGAAACCCAGTGCGTAATATGTTCTCCAAGGAACCAAAGACACTTGTCTCCTTGGTCCAAGGTGGTCAATTACACCAAAACAGTGTGGGGGCCTTACACTTGTTTCTTTTTATGTGCATTGTGCAGTACTTTCTTTAACTCTTATTTTTTGTGTATTTAGTTCTGTATTTTATTTCTGGCATCATTAATCTGCACAGTCTTGAGTCTTTCATCTGCGCACTGAGCGCACGCAGCGGTTCTGTGCCGTCAGGGAAACTCACCTTATGATGAGGCGCAGTTTAGTGCACGTGTACGCGCGCGCACGCACGCACGCCTGCACGCACGCACGCACGCATGCAACATCAACATCTGCACGTTTCCGGTTTTTCCGACGTCAGAGGTATTTTTAGACGCGTCCAGACAGCCCGTCCAATCGGTGTGACGTCCCGTCGCCATCCTCCTCCTCCGAGGAGCGCACCGTGCGCCAGGCTCTCCTGGGGGGCCTCAGGTTTATCACACGGGTTTAAGACTTACAGAGGGAGGGATGTATGGATAATAGCCCTTATTAATGATGCATGTGTGTTCATAAAACAAGAATAACATAAGAGGGGGGGAAAACAAAGCAAGAATAGGCTACAATACAATTTTTAAAAAAAAGTCTATAGTCCTATCGTTTACGCGTATAAGTCCTACAGAGGGACATTCACAATACAAACCAATCTAGTTTCAATGTCATATTTGTATGTGTCATATTCAATGTCATATTCATATTTGTGTTTACTAAACTAAGCTATATATATAGGCCTATATTCGACACAATATTGGATTAAAACATCTATAGGTGGACTCCGCAGGCTCATCTCAGCAGGCATTTATTCGATGCCATTTAATGTCTCATGTGATGACAGAAAGTGTCCTTCTGACCGACCATCTGCAGGACGATGCGCTGGAAGAGCGCCTCCACAAGGCGTCATAAATAACCCCCTAGCGCCACCATGTGGTGGCAGGTTTCTCCAGCAGTAAGAAACAGCAAACAGAGAGACCCTGAGCTGGAGCAGGCAAGGTTTTAATCAATGAAACAATCCTGATTCAATTCAAGACAGTCTCCTCACTGTGCCATCTTCCCCTGCCTGTCTTATGTGTCTAAAATACACCTTGGATGGAGAAAGGAAACTAGTTTTCATTTTTATTTTGGTAGCAATATATATATATAAATGTATATACATTTGTGAATATTTAAGAACATAAATGAATTCATTTTAGCACCACCTTCATTAGAATTTGAGAACGATCTAGTCACAGTGTTTTAATGATGATTTTTGATCGGTATGGCAGTATATACATGAATGTTATAGCATCGCATTGAGCCTAAACAAAGCATTGACCACAAGTTGGCAAATACTGGGAACATAAAACAAGTAAATAGCACCAGGTTGAGAACTGTATTAACATCTAGTTAACTAATAAAATACATTGATTCAAAATACAATTGTATAGTACCACTATGCCACTATTGTTACCAAATTGATTTCATGTTCACAGAATAGGATATTTTTTCCCCATTTTATGTTATAGATGTAAACTGACAAAGTGGCATTGGTCTGAGGGCTGGGGCGGGTGAACGACAGTCTTTTCACTAATGTGCACAAAGCCATTGCTTTAATGAACATGTCTATTAGCCCTCCTAAACTGCCATATTGTTTGTTCCCAGATTGTGGTAATTAAGCAATTTGATTACAGTCTCACAGTCTATTAGACACTGTTTAATACACCTATGCAATGGTGCATTCCCTATTGACTGAATGGGTGTTATCAGTCGGCCATATGGAGGAGGGACCTCTGGGGCAGTTCCACCTTCAGTCTTCACAAGGGTAAATGGTTTGATTAGGCACAACAGGAGATATCAGAAACAATAAAGACAATGACAATATTGGCAACATGTAATCACTTGAGACGTCCGAAGTACATACTAGCGGTGAGCCTTGGGTCTGAGAACGATTATCCAACTCATTATGAATATTAATAATAGAGTGTCTACAGTCTATAGTGTAGTACTAGCGTTTGATTACTTGAGGGTACTTGAGTTACTATGTTGGGAATAGATGAGAACATTATCCATTTACGATATGCACATTTTAAAACCTTTAAAATGCAAAAAAAGAATAAGCAAAAGCGATTAAGGTGTGTCTCGCTGCGTGATTAACAGTACACTTCACTGGAACGAAGAGGTCTCTCGGTGGTCGTTCAATCTACTGCCCTTCGAGAAACAATGGCCGACAAATCATGTATGTACCTTTCGTGGTGCACCTGTTGGTGCAAATGTTTGGAAGGGGTATTTTCTTGGATTACGACACAGCAAAGGGTTGTTTTTTTTCCCAATCCAGTTGCGTGTCGTGATTTTGAATACAATTCTTTAGGAAAACGCGTTGCTAATAACTACTGATTTGCCTATTAGACCCCTCGATGGGGGGGATGTGTATGCTGTCTGTCCCCATGGCTTTCTGTCACATCCGTTCAGTAATGCCCTAGGTGTGCCGCCACAGCTGTTGACCTCTGCTGTGCGGCGCGATCTTCCGGATCCCGCAGGGTGGCGGGACGTCTTGTGCATGTCGTCCATCACTGTCAGCTCTCCGTCGGAATCAAGCCCTGCGAAACACCTCGAAGAGGGACGCCACCGAGTGCATGCGGTAGAAAAGGTTCATGGGAATGGCGAAATTGAGCACTGTGGTCCATATGCTGAAGCCGAACGCCTCCTGCTCCAGTCCGTTGTCGTACTGCGGTCGGCAGCCGAAGGCGAGGAGGATCCACAGCTTGGAAAAGAGAACGATCAAAGGGTTAAAAATCCTGAATTTCGGTTTGGTGAAACCTTGCAAAGACAGAAGAACCTCATTGCTTGGTTTCCTCCTATACATATGCCTCCTTTACTTACGTATTGATTAATAACCGTGCAATTTTCGATGAGTACGAAAGAGCAGCTTACCGAGATATTGCACATCAAAAGGAAGATAGCGATGTTCTTCAGGACCTGCGTCTTGGTGATCAGTGGGTCCACCAGATTGTTCCCCTCGGTCAGAGGCACCTTGGAGGGTTTCCTTGGACTTCGGTACGCCCGTCCGCTCTCCGCCTGCTCGTTGTCCATGGTCACACAGTCCCTCTCGGGCGTCTCGTACGCTCGGTTGAGGATGCCGTTGTACGGCGGCGCGAGGGACGACGTCACCGAGAAGATTTCGGGCGCCGCCGGCGAATCGGGGTCCTCGCCGTCGTCTCGCCGGCGGTGCAGGGACTCGATGATGAACAGGTTCTGGATGCACTTCTCCAGGATGGTGAAGAGGGAGTAGATGAAGTTGGTCCAGCGGTACGGCGGGCTGCTGGTGGAGCCCAGCACCGCCACCACGCTGCACCACGACATCAGCCAGGAGCCCACGGAGGAGCCGAACAGCAGCTCCGTGTCCAGCTGCCTGGACGGGTTCTCGGAGGTGTCCGTCGGCATGTGGTCGGCCCGGTAGATGAGGCAGACCCGCGGCGCCGGCCGAACACATGAACACCAGCATGATGATGCCGTAACAGTAAAACATGGAGATGGCCGACTGGCGCGTCTGGAGGGATTCCTCCACGTGGATCACGTAGACCACCAGCACGCCGATGGTGCTGGCCAGCGCCACCAGACCCAGGATGGGGCCGAGGATGAGGCCGCGGGTCTTGGTGGCCGACCGCTTGCGGTTGGAGGAGAGGTCCATCACCCTGCCGATGTTCTTCCACATGACGTAGAGCACGGCGGAGACGAAGATGTGGTACTCGATGTTGAAGGGGTACAGGTAGTAGAGGCTGTTGGAGAACATGGAGCAGGCGCTGGTGGTGCAGTTACAGTGAGGCTCTGAATGCACTGCAACACAACGCAGGGGAGACAGAGGACAGTTAGGTGGCAGTGAAACGGCTCCAGATAAAGACAACAAGGTGCCATCATGTTGTTCTGCCTTTGCAAACACATGTAGCTCCATGTAAACCGAAACCCAAATCCACACTAGCCTTCTCACTGTGCAATTTAGGGTCTTATATACATAATAGTAGCCATCTACAAAGTATTAGAAATGACTTTCAATCCGAATTTGAAATATTGTCATTTAAGTATTTGTAAACCTTCCTGATATTGGGTTTGAATTGGGCGTGGTTACGCTCATAGGGTCTGCAAACTCTTCAATCGGTTTCATAGATTCATAATCGCTTCATCATCGGTTCCTGTGCCAACTTAATCCACACCCTCTTTTTATATAATCATACTTAACACTAAATTATTATTATGTAAGCCTATGCTCAAAGCAAAACAAGGTAATTGATATGTGGCTAAGACTGCTGCTTTATTTGTTAACGCAGCAGCCTTTCTTAATCCTACAACACTGACCTGACAAATGTTTGAAACACTTTATTTGTACTCTTAGCAAGAAGAGGAAATAAAAGGACGCATTCGACCTATTTTTATGTCTTTATATGGTATTAATACTCTGACCTATTCCCTGATGTTTTGGAGGGCGGGCCACGTTGGAGGGTGGCCATTATGAAAGCTTATACCCAAGATATACTTGCACTTGTTCCGTCTTTTTTTTTCTTCCTTGCAACCACTCCACACAACATGGACTAAAGTAAAACTGCTGTCCTCTACACATCTTCTATATCCCGACCCCCCCCCCCCCCCCCCCCCCTCAACCCTTTCCGACCGAGGGAAGAAAAAAAGCCGCCACCATGGTCCTGCTCTCTTTAATTAAAAGTGGAACAACAGCCAGGGTGCAGCCAGCCTCACAGTCAGCCGGATATGAGGAGGAGCCGTCGAGTACCCCAACCCTTGGCTTAGATGTATCAGTTACTGTAATTGCAGCACCCTTGGGAGTAGGTTTCCTGAGACAAAGCCGTCTGAGGTCAAGCGGGAGCGGGAGCGGTGGGGCGCGGGGGGGGGGGGGCTGAGGAGCGGAGGTTGGGGTGTGGGGAAAGGGTTTGCTGTGTGCCTCTTGAAACCTAATAGAGAGGGTGCTCAACACAAACAAGACCTGTTGGGGCTGTCTGACCACCCTCCCCTCCCCTCCCCTGGCCTAGCCCTCCCCTCTCTCTCCCCCCCCCCTGTGCTTTTATCCATTGAGGTGAGTTCTCAAGTGGACTATTGTACTTTCCTTGGAGGTACAAGCCAGCAATCGACCCCTTGGCCCTTACCTATGGTGAGGTTTCCATAGCCTAGCGCATACAGTCTCCTCTTGTGGTTGTTCAGGAAGTGTTCGGCTTCTGACATCACCCCGTTGCACCACAGGAGCAGGTTGGTGAAGACGGCGTGGATTACACCAAACCTGAAGACAAGGAGAAGGGATTTAGAGGGGGGATAGACCGAGCGTCTTGTTCGTTGAATAGAAAGGTCCCAATTAAAGTTATAGTTTTCTGTTAAACACGGTAAACATGGGAATGGGAGTGTGCATTTATGTGTGTTTTTCGGATCTGGACACTTACCTCTCAAATGTTTCAAAGTTTTTGATGACATCCTTGATGTGAAACCACAGAAAATGCACCTTCACCAAACCAACCCAAAAAAAAAGACAAAAGCACAAATAAGGACAGGATTAGTAGGGCTATGCATGCATAAGTCCAACGTTGAAATGCAAAATATATTTCAAATAATAGAGATTATGAAATAATTGACTAACCATGTCAGTTGCAAGGAGGGAAAAATTATCTCTTTTTTTAAAACATTTTTTGTGAGAGTATGAATGATGTCATATCAAGATGTGAGAGTATGAATGTGTGTATGAATGGGTGAATGTTTACAATGAGGCAATCATTGTAAAGCGCTTTGGGTGGTCATACCTATGAAGAAAGCGCTATAGCAGTCCATTTACCATTTACCAAGATAAACGAAAGTCAAACATTAAAAGATAATAATAAAACGTACCTGTGCCATGGTGTGGGTCGCATGCACCACAGGGTAGACCCCCAGCACCGGGGACACGCAGGAGTTGAAGCCCACATAGTGACCGATCCGGAACGCGTCCATGATCAGAGACAGCAGCGCAAGAAGAGTCAGACCACCTGCAGAAAGGAGACGCGGTGCGTCATCATCTCACGGTTTTTCCCCATTTTCCAGACGCAAAGTGGCCCCCTCACTTTCACCCTTGCAGGACTTACCTCGGATCCAGCAGGTCGTGGCGTGCGCGTCCCTCTCCGTCCGCAGGTCCCCTCTGCGGTCCCGGATCCAGATGTACCAGGCCATCCACAGCAGCTGCAGGGCCATGAGGCCCGTGGTGAAGGCCAGCAGGTGCTCCTCCGCCACGGCAGGCCCGCGGTGCGCCACGGCCAGCAGCAGCGCCGCGCCCACCAGCAGCACGTTGGTGCCGTACTGGCCGCTCAGGACCTCCGAGCTCTTCCTGGGGTAGTCCAGCCGGGTCCCGGAGGAGCTGGAGGAGGTCCTGGTCTTCCTCTCCTCCTCCTCCTCCTGCTGCTTCTTCTCCTCGGAGCTGGAGGACGAGGACGAGCTGTGGCAGTACTTGTTCTTCAGGCACATGATGTCCAGGCCGCCGTGCTCCACCATGATGGTGGAGAAACCGAAGTAAAACCACCACCACCCGCCACCCACCAACACCACCCTCCTCTCCTCTCTCTGTGTGTCTCTCTGTGTGTCTCTCTCTGTCTCTGTGTGTCTCTCTCTGTCTCTCTGGCACCGCGGTGCGTCCCGGGAGGAGAGCGCAGAGTCCGACCCCGCCGCGCTATAAGTGCGTCTGGGGAGGCCTGGTGCGTAATGCGTGCCAAACGCGCTCATTCAATCCAGCGGTCACACATGGAGACTCAGGAGTCCAGCCTCGGACTCAGGAGAGGGGGGGACGCGTGTGGTGGTGGTGTTGTCATCGTCCTCGTCGTGTTGGAGATGTTTCTCTCCCAGACCCAGAGACGCAGAGACGCACACACACACACAAAAAACCAACCCCACAAAACGGGAGATTGAATCGCGGCTCCTCTTACCAGCAGCCCTGCGTGCCAAGCGGTGCGCACAAAAGACACCAGGTTATCCTCGGGTTATAAACGGGGTCACCCCGTTATTTAGGATATTGGCCCTATTCAGTCCCTTTTTTTGGGAAACCACGCACGGTCTCTTTTTATCCTTTTTTAAAGAATCCCTTTTTGGAGATCAGGTGTCAGGTCGACCTGGAGGAGAAGGAGCCGGGAAAGGTGAGCTGGTCCAGGCCAGGTGTGAGCTGGTGGCCGGTGGGGAGGTGCGCCTCCATGTCTTAGACTCTTATCTCCTTCTTCTTATTCTTTTCCCTTTTGATTAGGAGACAACACATCCACCCTGCAACACATCCGCCCAGATCCTTGCAAATGAGAGTCCAGACTCAGTCTGAGGCTGTGAGTCGGTGTGATCACGGACACCTCAATGGATGAAGGACTTTTATTTTGAAATGTCATGCCACGTCATGTTTGATTGGTGCACGCCAGCGGCTCCGCACTGACGACCGGCCATCCGCCGCAGTATCGATTTGTTAATCATTGCTGTTAGCATGATCAATAAAGTAGTGATGGGCCTATCCTCCCCTGAACAAAGCACCATAATAGGGGTTTGATCATCCAATCAATACATTGATTGGATGACAACATTAACAACTAACGACGTCCCTTTTATGTGTACTATATTTCTGCAAGTCATAAAGGCCTCCTAGATATCTGACGTTCAACCAGACTGTACACAGCAAGCAGGCGGTGTATGGGCGCCACGCATCTCAGTGTGGGCTGGTCCTCCTGCTGTGGGCCAGGAGATGGAGGACATCAGTCACAACAACAACAGCATCTTCACACATCATAGGAAACAGTTGTCATGCTAACAGCTTCAGGACAAAGCACCAGTTGTTCCACAATGGATGTGGTGATTGGCTCATTTGCGTAACAGGGTGGCCCTTTAGTACCAAGTCTGTTCCCATGGCCTGTTTATTTATAATGGGAAGAAAAAGTGAAATAAAGCAAGTTTATGCATTTATCTATTTTTCCTTCTCCTCATGTCATCTCCTTATGCGGGCCTATGTTGGGCCTGTATGCCATGTTTAATCTGTTATATTGAGGCATTTTCTACCACCAAGTAAGTATACATGCGTGTCCTGATGGGATCATAAAACACATGTTAAATAAAATCAAGTAAGATGAGTCATATTCATTGTGTAATGATATAGTGTCATGATGTAGTGTCAAGATACATGTGAGGAAACACCATTATCAAGTGGGACACATCCAGTTGCAATCAAATACATTTTAATAAAAATAATATAGCAAAAAGGAACATTTAGAAAAGCAATACAAATGTTATTAGTCAACAAGTGTCATAAATACTTTGTTAAAAAAATAACATTAAATAAAACTTAAACATGTTCTCTCGAACAAACTTCAAGTTGACAAGAATATCTGTTATTCTATTTTTTAAAAACGTCAGCGTTAACAAATCCAGTTGACCTCAGTCGCCCACGAACTGCAGAACAGAATCAGATGGTGATTCGATGTAATGTTTCAACAAATACTATGACAACTGTAGTTGAATGACGTATTCAACACAAAACAGAAACATCCTAATCTAATGGCAAAGTCCCTCTTCAATGTCAAATAGTACAAAAGGTGGTTCATGCGATAGCTCAGGTGTAGGTTCATTTAGTCCAACTGTAAAACAAGTCAAGTGTGCAATTTACTTGAAGCGAAGTGCATTTCTCTCCATCCAAACAATATTTGTTTTTGTGCAAAAATTGTCTACTATTAAGAAACTTATACAAATAATAATTAGCATTTTGAGAAACCAAACAGCTTGAGTTGTGTTTTGTTATTTAAAATAATTTGATTGCGTTATTATTGTGCAGAATAGAGCCATTGGTGGACAATGCTTCAAATGTGATGCATTAGTGTATTCAGAAATCAATCAATTCATGTCAATCGTCAATCAATCATTTTTCTTCTCTCTCTGCTCACTTCTCTTGTGACATTCAAAACCTCACAGATAGAAACGTTTCAAATACTTTTATTCAGACCCCTTCTTTGGCATAACATTAATTTACTCGTTTGGTTTTAAATTCTGATTTTAAAACATCTCTGCACAGGTCTGGTACAAACACACATTTGTGACTGAAATGAGAAAAAGGTGAATGAACAAACAAAACTCTGGCCTGAATTTAAAAAGGCTAACAGATTGCGACAAAAGTAGTGGATTTAAATGACGAAGACAGTTTGCAGTACTGTTCTCTGCGTATGTCGATCCTGTGCAGTTCACTTTCACAAATCTCACCTGCTGTTATCTTAGCCGAGCAGAGAGATGAGCATAACTACACCCATGAACTGAGTGAACAGGATGAGGGGTGTGAAGAAGGACCACACCGGCCACAGCGCAATGTTCAAACTGTAAAAAAAAAAAAGAAAAAACATGGATTCAGAAAATCTTAGCAGTAAATCAGAGCATGTGTTGCTGCAACCATTGTCCATTAAAACAAGAAAGATCAGTAAAAGGCATGATAACACGTTAGCATTTAATTTGTAATCCGTTCATGGAGACAAGTTTGTTTGAAAATATGTCTATGGTCCAACAGTTTACTGACATGAGATCATTTACTTTAAATGATTACAGAACAGAACAGATCCGTACATGTATAATATAACTGGTTACCAGATTCCTACATGTATAATATAACTGGTTACTACCAGATCTGTACATGTATAATATAACTGGTTACCAGATTCCTACATGTATAATATAACTGGTTACTACCAGATCTGTACATGTATAATATAACTGGTTACAACCAGATTCCTACATGTATAATATAACTGGTTACTACCAGATCTGTACATGTATAATATAACTGGTTACTACCAGATCTGTACATGTATAATATAACTGGTTACTACCAGATTCCTACATGTATAATATAACTGCTACCAGATCTGTATAACTGGTTACTACCAGATCTGTACATGTATAATATAACTGGTTACTACCAGATCTGTACATGTATAATATAAATGGTCACTACCAGATCTGTACATGTATAATATAACTGGTTACTACCAGATCTGTACATGTATAATATAACTGGTTACTACCAGATTCCTACATGTATAATATAACTGGTTACTACCAGATCTGTACATGTATAATATAACTGGGTACTACCAGATTCCTACATGTATAATATAACTGGTTACTACCAGATCTGTATAACTGGTTACTACCAGATCTGTACATGTATAATATAACTGGTTACTACCAGATCTGTACATGTATAATATAACTGGTCACTACCAGATCTGTACATGTATAATATAACTGGTTACTACCAGATCTGTACATGTATAATATAACTGGTCACTACCAGATCTGTACATGTATAATATAACTGGTTACTACCAGATCTGTACATGTATAATATAACTGGTCACTACCAGATCTGTACATGTATAATATAACTGGTTACTACCAGATCTGTACATGTATAATATAACTGGTTACTACCAGATGCCTACATGTATAATATAACTGGTTACTACCAGATTCCTACATGTATAATATAACTGGTTACCAGATCCGTACATGTATAATATAACTGGTTACTCTCAGATTCCTACATGTATAATATAACTGGTTACTACCAGATCTGTACACGTATAATATAACTGGTTACTACCAGATCCGTACATGTATAATATAACTGGTTACTCTCAGATTCCTACATGTATAATATAACTGGTTACTACCAGATCTGTACATGTATAATATAACTGGTTACTACCAGATGCCTACATGTATAATATAACTGGTTACTACCAGATGCCTACATGTATAATATAACTGGTTACTCTCAGATTCCTACATGTAACTGGTTACTACCAGATCTGTACATGTATAATATAACTGGTTACTACCAGATCTGTACATGTATAATATAACTGGTTACTACCAGATTCCTACATGTATAATATAACTGGTTACTACCAGATCCGTACATGTATAATATAACTGGTTACTACCAGATTCCTACATGTATAATATAACTGGTTACTACCAGATCTGTACATGTATAATATAACTGGTTACTACCAGATTCCTACATGTATAATATAACTGGTTACTACCAGATTCCTACATGTATAATATAACTGGTTACTACCAGATTCCTACATGTATAATATAACTGGTTACTACCAGATCTGTACATGTATAATATAACTGGTTACTACCAGATCTGTACACGTATAATATAACTGGTTACTACCAGATCTGTACATGTATAATATAACTGGTTACTACCAGATCTGTACATGTATAATATAACTGGTTACTACCAGATCTGTACATGTATAATATAACTGGTTACTACCAGATCTGTACATGTATAATATAACTGGTTACTACCAGATTCCTACATGTATAATATAACTGGTTACTACCAGATTCCTACATGTATAATATAACTGGTTACTACCAGATCTGTACATGTATAATATAACTGGTTACTACCAGATCTGTACACGTATAATATAACTGGTTACTACCAGATCTGTACACGTATAATATAACTGGTTACTACCAGATCTGTACATGTATAATATAACTGGTTACTACCAGATTCCTACATGTATAATATAACTGGTTACTACCAGATTCCTACATGTATAATATAACTGGTTACTACCAGATCTGTACATGTATAATATAACTGGTTACTACCAGATTCCTACATGTATAATATAACTGGTTACTACCAGATTCCTACATGTATAATATAACTGGTTACTACCAGATTCCTATATGTATAATATAACTGGTTACTACCAGATTCCTACATGTATAATATAACTGGTTACTCTCAGATTCCTACATGTATAATATAACTGGTTACTACCAGATCTGTACATGTATAATATAACTGGTTACTACCAGATTCCTACATGTATAATATAACTGGTTACTACCAGATTCCTACATGTATAATATAACTGGTTACTACCAGATTCCTACATGTATAATATAACTGGTGATTTTACCTGCAAGACGCTGCAATGAAGGCTGCCGTGGTGATGGGGGGGACCGCAGGGTACTCCTGGTCGTAGTGCTGGATGCCTTTAAACCACTCCAGGTACACAATGCAGAACGCCGCCAGGGAAAGGCAGATTCCAAGGAGCATCAAACCCACATTAAACCACCAACTGTGGAAGAGAGAGAAAGAAAAAGAGAAAGAAAATCACTGACAACAGGTTTCCAACACAATATGTATGTTCTGAATGCACAAAAGTGTAAACATTATAATTAATACATTTTTTGCTGTGTATTAGGGTTGCAACAATTAGTTGATTAATCGATCGACCCATTTATTAATGATTAATGGTTTAGGTTAGCCTGGCAAGCCAGACCCACATCAGAAAGATGTAGGGTCTGGCTCAGCTCCATTGGCAGTGTGGGCGGGATAAACGATATTGTCTTTCAAGTTTCCTCTGCACGCAATAGGATAGCGCTACAACCAATCAGAGCAACGAAGAAGGTGACGTAGTCAGAGCGACGGCTCTGACTACGTAATTAATCAAAACTCAGAATAAATCTTTCTTTTCGAGGAAAGACTTCAGTGCCGTTCTTTGCTCTTTTCTCAAATAAAATGTTAACTTCAAGTCTTGAAGAGTCGCGGCCAAAGCCGAGTGGAAAGACAGCCGTTCGCCAGCAGCAGCAGCCATTGTTTACCTAACACGGAACCGTCGCAACTCTGTCATCATGGTAGCCTGGCTTCCGACTCCGCCCCTCACGCTGTGATTGGTCTGACATACTTGGTGTTTCCAGCACCAAAAAGCGGACGGAGCTGTGCTAGACCTACCTAGCTGCCAAATAAATTTGCTGCCGCTAGGGGGTGTCTAGAGTTCTAGGCTAGGTTTAGGTAATTAATCAAATACAAATACCAAATATTTGCTGCATGATGCTTCAGGAATTCAAATGTTTGGTTCATGGATCATTATTAAATTAATAATTTAGTTTTCATTGACTGCTTGTCAGATACAGCAAGCCAATTCAAGACATCACTTTGGACTCTGGTCACTTGAGATGGCATTTGATGACATTGTCTAGACAAAATGATTAATCAAAAAAATGAACGTTAGATTAAACGAACAATGAAAATGCTCGTTAGTTGCAGCCCTACTGTGTATGTATTGTATTTTGACAAGAATATAACACTCCTGCCGACACAATTGTCTGATGAAGAACTGACCTCAAACCGCCATCCTCACCTTTTGATGTGTTCGTCGTGCATGAGGACGCTCAGGAAGTCCACGTAGTACGTGACGGCAACGGACGCCATTATCCAGAAGACTGAATGTCTGTTAATGCGAGGGAGAGGTTTGGCCTCTTCTTCCTTTTGACCTTCAAAGAAAAGGAAACCAGACTGTTCAGAAGTCTGCAAAGACACTACTTTACTGTCGCACTGTTGAATTTGGTAGCCTAACTTGTGTTATTCAACTTAAATTAAGCAATAACATTGACTTTGCATGACTGCATACATCTACGCCTATTTGTGCGCGTTTTATTCACTTATCCGACACTGAGAAAGAACCCCTAAGATTTTTCTTCCTTAGTCACGCTTGACTTCCTTGTTCATCTTTTGAGTCTAGTCACAAGCATGACCCCTATCCTGCATGTGTGGGGAGGCAGGAGTCCCCAGAGGAGCATACATGAATACAGGGAGAACATGTGAACTCTAACCAGAGAAAGGGCCCTGTGTGTGAACCGGGGACCTGCTGGCAGGGCGCTCCACTGGGAACCTCCATGGCAACGCGAGGTCACAGCGCTGCAAACCATCCTCTCCTCTCCAGTGACACTTTTTATGCTTTCCAACCACAAGGGAGGAAAATCCCTTTAAAAAGGACAATACTGGTCTGTGATGAGACCATTGTGTCTCTACTGGCTTCATTAAAACATGCTTTACCAAAACATTTTTAAAAATTAATTATAAAAAAGAAAAAAGAAAAAAAAGAAATCACACGTGCAGAAAATCCACAAAGGTAAACAATACAGTAGCACTTTGGTCTTGACATTAGGTAACAGATGTTTGAGTGAAGCCAGGAGACGCGGTTATGATGGTTTGATCACCCAGACCGGTATTGTCCTTTGGCAATTTAGAGATAAAGCAAAAACATGACATATATTTGTATTAGTCTGTATATTACAGCACCACTTCCATAGGAATATAAGAGCTGCAGTGTAGACAAGGAACCTTTAAGGCCCATCTATTATTCGCAGACAATGAGGGGTCACAAAAGCCTCCTCCACACACACAACCAATGCAGACTCCTCCCCTCCGCCTAAAGGACCATAATCAAGCCTTGTGCACTTGTACACCCTGCATTTAGATGCGTTTTGTACATTTGACATTTTGTCAAATGTGAAATAATAATAATGTGCGTTATGTAGGCGGATATCTGTCAGTGTAGACTGTATACTTTCCTCAGAAAAACAAGAAATGGCCAACAGCAAATAAACGGAGCCCATCTCACTACAATACAAGCGGATGCAAATGCATATGTTTAAAATGATTTAAAAAAAAATCTGAATAGAAAATAAATAATGTCATTTATTTCTGCTATGGTCAATTTAAACTGCCACCATGAACTCACTCGCCGTACCACGTTACAGGAAACACAACGTGTTACAGTAAAGTCTTGGATGTCCTTGTGGATATGACAATTATCTCACTGTAGCTCCACAATCTTTCTGTGTTTAAGGAGCTTCTTCATGTGAAACAGACCATGGAGATAAGCTTACTTTTTGGAGGGCTTTTAAACTCCATAACTTAGTGGTTGATTAAATGTATCAAACTCAGCTGTTGGCTAGTGAAGCACCCAGGCTGGTCTGTGCCCTGAAGAGTTCAGGACGAACCCCGTGCCCTGCACAGATACTGGTGGAGGTCAGACTATACGCACTCATATGTGCAGAAGAACAAGCTGCTGGGCTTGCCAGCACCCAGACCTCAGATCAAGAACTACACCATAATACCCGACTCCATCGAGTGAAATCATTGCACCGCCGTGAGTCATTCCCGAGTCAAACGAGGTCTAGGTCCATATGTCTGTTGGGGTCGTCTCGGACCGCTTTGCATCCGTATCCATTTCCCTCAGCCTGGGTAGATGTGTTATCGTGTGTCTCCCTGGGCTGACAGGGTTTGCCTGCAATCAAAACAATTAAGCGCCGCTGGAGCCTTTCCAGGGAGGGCAGCGAGTTTAGAGACGGCCGCCCCTCTCCTCTCCTCTGCTTTTAGGCCTGCTGAGCTTCAAGTATTCACAGCAACGTGAATGTGTACGCTTAACTTTTAACTATATACATATATATATATATATATATCAAAAACAACACTTCAACTTCAGGGTCTGTTGTGGTCTTTGTCTCTGCTGTGTATGAGGTAACAGATAACACGGTCTGGGTCAAGCAGGGCCTAAACAGGAGATACCAGTTCACACAGGTTACTACACTGACAGGGGGAAGGGACACACACACACACACACACACACACATTCATATTGATGTACCAGACAACACCACTCCCAGCAGAGTCCACTTATATACGAGCCTATGGGGCGTTATATAAACACCTATATCTATATATATATCTATATCTTATATAGATATATATATCTATAGATATACACACCGATCGATAATTTGAATCTGCAGTATCTGCTGTGGTATCTGCAGTATTGGGTATTGAGATCTGAGGTGTCAGTAGTACAATTTAAGTGTACGTTATATGTACATGTATGAACTATATATGCATGTATACATTATATATATATATACACACACACACACATGTATATATTATATAAACATGTATATATGCCTCACCCTTGTCCTCGCTGTCCTCCGAGGTGGATCCTGGCAGGAGAAGTTGGGCATCACTCCTGAACCTTTGGCGTAAGGTCCGTAGTTCATTGCTGTCCAGCATGTCTGTCTGTGTGTGTCTGTGTCTGTCTGTTTTTACTTCTTACTATCTCTACTGTTGTGGGTTCTCTGTTCCGCCACACTTCCGGGTTGTGGCGGCGGCCATGTTGGTGACGTAGGGTCGCACGTCACGTTACATTTTTAATTGTGAATTTATTTTTATTTATTTATTTATTTAAATTGCATTTATTTTTGTGCCACTCTTGACACAGTTTCACTGTCAGTGTTGGACGTTGATTTTTGCTGCGTTGTTGGTTTATTCCTGGCGACGTGTCATTTATGTAGTGAAACTATATGCAAATACAGGTTATTAATAGGCCTGTTAAAAAACATCCACGTTACATTTGAATGACTTATGGACACATGGAAAGGTAGATTAAAGCAATCATAAATATGCAAATAAATAATAAACACATTAATACAAATGTAAAAAAAATACATTAAAACAAAGGTGAAACATCCTCTCCAGGTAAAGGCCTGGTAATACTGAGCATGGTGGCATGCTGGCTCTGTAATATAAGATACCTGGTCTAACTTATACACCCAGCAGACCTCCAGGAATAGGCTGTAAGAAAATAAGGCCTTAATATCGAATTGCTACTTAAAATAATCTTTCCACAACACTGGGCACAAGGCTGCCACTGAAATATGATCAAACGTGTTCATAACGTGCAACAGTACACTTGGAGATTGTAAAAGACTAGAAAGGCGAGTAATTATAGCCTGTGTTGTAATTGTTCTGTATGCATCGTGTTGAACCAGATTGTATGTATATATATATATATATATATATATATATATATATATATATATATATATATATATATATATATATACCGTCTGGTTCAACAAGATGCATATATATATTCCTTTAAAATCCCTCTCAATATAAACACTTAACAGAATTCCGCTTTTAGTTGCAATGGGTTGGACTGTTATCCTTTTTCAAATAAATGACTGGTCCCTTCCCTTGTTCAGCATATGGTACACCTTGTTGCAACCTTATTTTGCGTTAATAAACAAACCGCTTTTAAACAACACTTATATTTGCGACCAGATTTTCTGTCATTCTTCGTGTCATCATATACTTTTGAAACAAGCACGGTCACAGCTAAATTTAAAGCTCAGTGCTATCTGAGTAAATACACAAACATTACAGCATATTATTATCATTAGCCTGTTTTGCATAGTGCAAGATGTAGCACTATACCTAGTCTTAACAATGCTGAATTGTCTGCAAGTTTCAACTGAACAAGATATCTTTTAAACAGAAGTACAATTTTGAGTCTGGATTGAAAAAAAAAAAAAGTATCTAGACATCTGCTGTGGGCCAGTAAACCCCATTTTAATACTAGCAAACTTGAGTAACAGTTTCACTAATACCCAAGTATGCAATATACAATTACAAGTAAGCAGGGTGGTGAATGAGTATCAGTGTTAAACTTGCAAGGATTAGCAGAGCTTCATAAAGCTGGGCAGATTTCCTCCTGTAGCTCCCTCTGTGTGTGTGTGTGTGTGTGTGTATGTGTGTGCATGTGTGTGGTGTGTGCACATGCACATACACAAATGCAGGGTAGAGAGGCTGCTCATTCTAGCAGTGGAAAATCAGACAGCATTAAAACTTCACCTGAGGCTGACACCAAGCGTCCACCTTCTATGGAGCTTCTGTGTGCCTGGCCAAGTGAACCCCGTTCGGGGTGCCGAGGAATGTGCATTAGCTGTGTCCCGTGTGAGAGTCAAATTCACCTCAGGTGCACCTCTCCCCCTTTCCTTTCCCCCATCCAACATCCAATCCCACAGATAAGGTGCCTTTTCCCAGCCGTACCTTGGGCCTCGGAATGCGCACTAGAGCGTCTAACACATATTTTCTATATATCGATATATTCAAAGAAATTTGGGCAAAATCGATTACGTGGACCGAATAGATTAAAAACATGAATGGCATCTCCATTCAAATGAATGACGCCAAATGATATCAAATAACTACCTTCTACCTACCTAAAAATCACACCATTTCAAAACATCTACTGGTGGATAAACTTCCCAATCATCAAATTGCCAATATGTTTTACAATGGTTTGCATTATTTGAGCTAATATAACAAGAAGTACATACAACAACTTTGTAATAAAAGTATTTAATTTTTTAGATCATGCTTAAGAAAAGCATCAGTATCACAGAGACCAAGAGAAACAGGCATTTAAAAAGGGATGGTTGTGGAATGACGCAAGTGATGTGGATATTAATTTACAAGTTTTACTTTGTCTTTCAAAACCTTGAATTTTGGATTGCCCTTGATCTTCTTGTTGAAAAGGGCCAGCAACTGCTCCTCTGATTTGAAATTGCTCTCACCGCTGAAAGAGTAGTAAGCTGCCAAAACCTGTTAAAAAAAACCCCATCAGATTGACCCAGTTAATAAAGTGCATATTTTCCACAAGTTATGATATCAGGTTGGTGGGTTTGAAGTCTGCGACAGACTTTATGGGTGTCTCTGAAATGAAAAGGTCTCACCTTCTTCCTGAGTTTTTTCACTGAGAGCTCTTGGTCAGGTGACTGTCTGATGACGGCCTTAATCGTACCCTTCCAGTTGAATTTGCCTGGAGTCAGAGAACATGCGTTAACGTAACGTTAACACTGTTGCTTCCTGAGGTCACCTTGCATCCAGCAACCACCCATTCGATTAGCAGGGATGGATGGATAAATATATAAATAAAATGATATGAATCGAAATCCCCAACACTGACACCTAGTGACTCTTTCTTCAAATGCATACATGAGGGAACAAAATGAAATGCATTACCTTTCGAAGATTCTCGTTCCTCAACCTCATCGGTCATTTGGCTTTCATTTTGGTCATCTAGGAAATATCGAAACATGAGAACAAAATAATATTAATAACATAAGTACTCAAAGTAAAACATTTATTTCAACTGTAGCTCAGCTGCAGCATGTCATATTGTTCCTGAACTACACTTAAAACAACATTATTATAGACACTTCATGATTTAGTCTCCATTCAGATTAGATTGAAGCACAGATTTAGAAAAACATGATTGACTTGCCTTCAGAGCAGTCCTTGCTTTTCTTCCTTTTCTTTGTAGACGTCTTGTCTCCATCACTCTGTTCATTCTGGTCTCCATTTTCTTCTTCTTCTTCTGAGACATGTTTTCTTTTCTTCGTCTTTCCTTCTTGCTCAACGGTGCTGCCATTATCAGAACCTTTCTTCACCTTCCCGTTCTTCTGCTGCCGGGCCTCCTTACGCTCCCTCTTGTTCAGCTTCTTCTTCTCCTCCTTAGGAGGAGCGAGCTCCTCTGATGATCCATTCTGCTCCTTCACCTCAGCTGGAGTCTCTTCGGGCCTTGAGGCTTCTGCTCCCTTTCAAAGGATAAATGGATGCAGATGGATATGAGTATCCGTCACAGGAAGAACATGTTGTGCAAAGCAACAACTTATTTAAGCATTTGTGACTTGGAATACAGTGTATTGGATGAAAATGATTGGACAAATGTCCAATGTCATTGACACTGAGAGCATGCATTCAAATGACATTATGCCAACCTATTCTAGCTACACATGAAAGGCGTCTACTTGAAGTTGTTAAACGTTTCACCATTGGAGATAGAAGTGGTTTGGAGTAGACTAAAAGTCAGTGTGGTGGCATAGTTGTTGAATGGATGAAATGTCTTACATTGGTTGTAGCTGCAGAAAATATTTCCCAGACTTCGTCCTGTAGTTTAGGATTGGTAATTCTCAAACTGTTTTTCATCCAGTTCTGATGAGCAGCCATAAGGGAATAGGAATTAGTAGTTACCTAGTACAAGCATTCACCAGACAATGTCAAAGTTTGTACAACGGGCTTGGATAATTGTAGTAAAACATCATGAAACCAGTGATAAGCAATGTTGAATGGTTAGATAGATACAAATATACAACACGTTTTAATTGTTTTGCATATGTGAATCTTTACTTCACCAAAACAATCACCAACCTGAAACTTGGCCTTCTTTCTTGGGACGTTATCATAAGTACTGACTTGCCTGAGGATGTCCTTCATCTTCTGACTTACTCCTGGTTTGTTCATGGCGTCGTGAATCCTCTGTTGAGAGATGATAAAAAGGGAGACCAGATTAGAATGAGTTATTCCTATTAACTCATTCTTGTCAAACCACACAGTTATTCTTTTTTTAATGTATGTCAAATAGACACAGCAAAACACATGTCTAATGAAGATGTGGGTGTCGTCGCCACTAACAGATGAAGACCTCCATCTTGCACCCTGGCTTACCTGGATCCACTGCTGCTGCTTCACGTCCCCTTTGTTGGACTTCGCCTCGAAGCCCTTGCCTCCATACTTCTGGTCCTCACTGATGCATCTGATGTGGTTCCTGTAGTCCTCGCCCCTGTGGTTAACGCATTGCAACACACACACGTAAACACCAACACAGGGGGTCACTAACCCAGTGAGATGGAGACGGTGGCATCAGCATCAGCACTCACCAGAAGTCCTTCCCGCAGTCTATACAGGAGAGGACCTGACACCCTCTGCACATGTGGACGTGTTTCTCCACCTGGGCTTTCTTCAGGGACTCTCCGCACGCGTTGCAGGTGAAGAACACCATGATGGCCACCTGGTCTCCCGCTTAGAGACCAGATCTTCACACACGATCCGCAGCAGATAGGATCCCAGCCACCACGTCTCTACAACGAGGAGGAGTTGAGCTGAAGTTAGCACCCGCGGCTAACTGTTAGCAGTAGCACGGAGCTAGCTACAGATGTATTAAATAATAATAAACAATTGAATAAACCCTCTGGTCTTCAGACATCAGCTCTCCGCAGTTAGCGACGTGCGTGGGGAGAAAAATCCCACAGTTGGGTCAAACTTTCCAAAACACACGTGACCAGCAGCACAGCGAAGCATACACGGTGCTACACTGCATTGCTCCGCGAGCCAACGTGGCCGAATCAAAGGTTCCGAGGATGGATGGTTCCAGGTCGTGGAAAAAAAGGCGTGCTTTAAAAGTGCAGCTTTGGCGATTCCGTCCACCCGTGTTTAAAAAAAAAAAACAAAAAAACAAAAAAAAAAATATATATATATATATATATATATATATATATATATATATATATATATATATATATATATATATATATATATATATATATATATATATATATATATATATAATTTGAATTACTGTATCAGTCTCCACTGCGTATTATTGTCGATATACGCGGTGCGATTTACACGACGGACCGGGGAAGTGACGTAACGTTAAACCAAAAAAGTGACCACTCAAGCAAATAAAAGGTGAGCGGCTGACAACGCGTCTGTTTGCGTATCTACTTTTACAATTATTAAGCTTCGCAGGGGGGGGGCTTCATAAAAATAGCAACGGGTTATAACGACGTCCCCCTTTATCCAAAATGAATATGGCGGTTATTATTATAAATGACACGACGTCCTCCTCTGCTTTCTGAGGGATCTGCTCCATTTTTTATTTTTTGTTCATGATTGGTCTCTGAGCCAACCGTCACGGGGGGGTCCGACCGGATGTTATAGTGTGTGACACACAAAGTTGTACTCCAGAAACTCACGTTTTCATCTTGTCATCTTGTCTTGTTTCTCACCCCCCCCCCCCCCCCCTCCTACATTAGTGGTGCTGATGGCTCCCTGGTTCAGCAGCTGAGCGGCCATGGATGCGCTGTCCAGCCACAGCTCCCACCTCCTGCAGCAGCTCCAGGAGCAGCGGATCCAGGGTCTGCTGTGTGACTGCATGCTGGTGGTGAAAGGGGTGTGCTTCAAAGCCCACAAAAACGTCCTGGCCGCCTTCAGCTCTTACTTCAGGTGCCCTCTTGCGTTATTTGGTTGGTGGTTGTGCCGCTTTGCTGGAAGTTGAGACTTGATTAACTATGACTTCGTGTTTCCAGGTCCTTGTTCCAAAACTCCCCCAGCCAGAAGAACGACGTGTTTCACTTGGTCATTCAGGATGTCAGCGGCATCGGACACGTGCTGGACTACATGTACACCTCCCACCTGGACGTCAACCAGGAGAACGTCCAGGCGCTGCTGGACATCGGCCAGTGTTTGCAGGTCCCCAATGTCCAGAGCATGTGCAACGCTTTCCTCAAGCCGTGTCCCCCGCCGGCGGACGCCCCGTCGTTCCCTCTCCTGAACGCCGAACATGACTGCCTCTTGGGAGGGGGGCTTCCCCATCACATAGACCTGCACTGCCCCGCGTCCGACGCTCAACGAACGGGCTGCAGCGGCAACAACTCGGACCCTAAAGGGCTGCACGTCCCGGCGCGCCATGGCAACTCAAACTGCGACGCACCGCCGAGCGCGCAGGCGCCCGTGGAGAAGCAGTTGGTCCATGGCTACAAGCTCCGCAACTTCTACAGCAAGCAGTACTTCAAGGAGAGCGCAGCGCAGAACAACCAGGAATCGAACCAAGGGCCGAGCCCTTTGCTGGAGGTGGGAGGGCAGCAGCAGCAGCAGAGTCTACCACTTGTGATCAGCCAAGGCGCCCAGAGTCTCCCCTTGGTTTGCCCCGCCGGCGCGGCCCAGCAAAGCCCTCCATGCGGGGCCGCGGCCGTGGAGAAGGTCACCGCCGACATGTCGTTACCGTCCACGGCCCCGCCGGACGCCGCCCCCAGCTCGGCCCCCGAGTCGGCAGACTCTTCCCTCAACAAGCTGGTGCGTCCGAAGAAGACCGTGTACCTGAAGAAGTACAACTACCTGCGGTCCCAGAAGGCCTTGGAGGCGATGTATGCTGAGTCGCTCGGCGAGCCGGTGCTGTGCTGCCCCAGTAGAGAGAGCGCCCAGGAAGAGCCTCCCGCTCGGAGCCAAGAGCCGGAGGTTCCCGCCACGGGCGGCCCACCACAGGACACGGAGGAGGTTCAGGAGGAGGTTCAGGAGGAGGTTCAGGAGGAGGCGGCAGCCGAGGCCCAGCTACCCAGTCCTCCCCACACTGCGGACCACGAGGAAGAGGACTCCAAGATGACCTCCGACCCCCCGAAGCAGACGGGACACAAGCAGTATTGCTGCAGCGTGTGTGGAAAGATGTTCAAACACCCGAGCAACCTGGAGCTCCACAAGCGCTCTCATACCGGTATTTATACTAAATACACAATACATTGATTTCAACATAATGTTACAACAGATGGAAAAATACAAATGGCAGAAGTGTGGTAAAGAGAAAAAAAGATTATGCTATTAACTATTTTTTCTCTACAGGTGAAAAGCCCTTTCAGTGTAATATTTGCGGGAAAAACTTTTCACAGGTAACTTCTGGACATTGAGTTGTCAAATGTATTGTTTATTTGTATACCTTCGTTAGTAAAACATTGACTGCTGTTCTTCTTCCCCTTTCAAACCAGGCGGGAAACTTACAGACACACCTGCGCCGGCACTCTGGAGAGAAGCCGTACATCTGTGAGCTGTGTGGGAAGAGGTAGGCTAACTGACTAATGTTGTTCCATAAGATGTTGCATTGCTGCATCGTCAGTGATGACATGCGTCTTACTTGACCATCTGTCTTCTGACTTCTAGCTTTGCCGCAGCAGGAGACGTCCAGCGACATATTGTGGTCCACACCGGCCAGAAGCCACACCTGTGTGATATATGTGGGAGAGGTAGGTCAGGTTGGCATAAGCGTTTTCGTACAAACACAAATTATTTTTCAAAAGCATCGACACAGAGGCCAACACTAAAACAAATGTTTTGTACAAGTTTTTTACCTGGTCATTTTACTTGACACCAAACATTTGACATTGCTGCTGCATTTACAAACCAAAACCAAAGTCAACTAACAAATGCATCACGACCCTGACTCCTGTTTAACCTCGCTGACCATTTTTTTAAACTTTACTTACCAGGTTTTAGCAACTTTAGCAATCTTAAAGACCACAAGAAGACCCACACTACAGACAAGATGTTCACATGTGACCAGTGTGGAAAGTCTTTCAACATGCAGAGGAAGCTGCTGAAGCACAAGGTGCGCCACGCCGGGGACAAAACACACCGCTGTGACACCTGTGGTAAGGAGCGCTTTGTCTTCTTGTTTGGGAGGTTGCCATTATTATTATGTCCTACCTTATCTCCTTAGGCAGCCTAACTAAACAGCCTAACTAAACAAGGCCTTTCCTTTTGTAACCCCGCAAATGAATAACACTCCAGCCAGAGCTGGAGCTGTTCCCAAATGTCCCACTGTAAAGTGGGATTTTGGTCTGGTCTGAATGGTGTACAAATGGGTCCATCTACTAGCGTTTGCCGGATGCCACAAAAAATGTTTAATAAAGTAGTGTAAAGATAATCAAAAACAGTTTGCAGTTTTGATTATCATCATCGAGTTTGTAACCTGAAAATACACAGAGTAGACTCTACACAATGTAGAGTCTACATTATGTATAGTCTACATTGTGTTTAGTCTACATTTTAGACTAAACACAATGTAGACTATACACAATGTTCTGGAAGATAAAACGAAGATGTGTGTCTGTGTAGGCAAGTCTTTCATTGGCTCGGGGGACCTGCGGCGCCACATGCGCTCCCACACCGGGGAGAGACCCTACGTCTGTGATGCGTGCGGCAAGAGTTTCACCCGCTCTGCCCTGGTGAGAAGACACAGCCGCATGCACTGCAAGGGGGCCCGAGAGACCAGCCCCGAGTCCGAACTAACCCCGGAGCCGCCCGGCGCCTCCGACAGATCCAGCGCCCTGTCCAAACCCCCGGCAGCACCTTCGTCTTCCACCCAGCAGCCTTTTCCCGCCTTAATGCCCCACGCGGCCGGGGGAGCAAAGTCCTCGGCTCCGCATCAACTCAGAGACGTAGGGACTCCATCTCCCAGCATGCACCTCCACTCTGCTTCCACCTCCACCTGCCTCCCCGAGCTGCGCTCTCTCGTCCCGCACCACCTCCTCGCCTCCAGCCACCAGGACAAGTGTCCCCCGCCGGCGCCGGGCGTGGACCACCTCAAGCTGGCCAAACACGCCCTGCCGCCGCAGGAGGCACTCTACGGCCCCTACGTGGAGGGTGGGGGGGTGGCGGCGATGGAGGAGGGCGGCGTAGGTGTCGTGGGGAGGGCCTACCTCCACCCAACAGACAGTCACTGTCCGCTCACCGCGGCCACTAAGGCCGCTAGCGGCTCCTTCAGGGCTACCGAGGGTCAGTTCATCTCCAGCGTCACTCTGTGGGGCCTGGCTATGAAGACGCTGCAGAATGACAACGACATGGAGGAGCAGTGAAGCAGTGGAGCAGGTTCTACTGAGCACAGAACACCAGGGCTGCAACTAACCATCATTTCCCTAGTCGATTAATCTAACCATATTTTGTTCAAGTCTAGTCTAGAAAATGTCATAAATAATAGTTAGCAGAGTCCAAAGTCATGGCTTAAATGTGCTTGCTTTATCTGACAAGCAGCCAAGAAAAAAAAGTTGTTTTTATAATGATCGATGAACCGAATTTCTTATGCATCGAGCATCAAATGTTTAGTATTTGTACTTGATAAATGATTGAAACGATTAATAAATTATACACATTTGATTTGATTAGTTTTCTGTCAGTCAACTTAAGGATTAATTGACTAACCGTTGCAGCCCAGAACAAACATAATGGGGAACAGGAGATCTGCTGTTCCCCACTCACAGAGATACAACACAATGTAATGCACTTGAGACACCTGAGGGCCACTGTAAGACCTGCATTGAACACTTGTGTTTAGTGATGAAACACAACAAAATGCATTTTGTGATTCATGTAATCCTAAATGAACCTTTAAGATAAATAGTGATTCCCGCTCAATATATGAACGGAGGATTCCAGAGATATTTAGTTTACCACTATTTATTTGTTTACCGCTGTTTGATTTAAAACCCACAAATTTCATATATAGTGCTCAGGTATTTTGTATGCAATCAATATGCTTGATTAACAATAAAATATAGCTAAGTTATTTAAAATTGATTTCAGTGTTTTATTTATAATAGACTAGATGCAAAATTGACCATATACAAGACAGTACTGTTGGTAGCCTCTACAACTACTACTTTTAAAAACCCTTTGCACGTTTATTTATGCGTCAGTTGTCCTACAGGGGGAGCCAGAAGGCTACGATGTAGGATGTAAAAATGTTAAGACATAAGTCTATCAACGTGGAGTATTGTGAGATGTGTATTTCTACGACACTGTAGTAGAAGCGTGTTGTGTCCCAGCGTGGTTTTGTCATGTTATACTGTTGGGTCTATGAGAACTAAATGGACCCGTGGCAAGATAACTAATGGCGAGCTAATAATTGACCTTCGTTGCCACCCCATCCAAGCTGGTATTTTGTGTCAATGGATTAGTTGCCTAGCAACTCTGTTGTTCTAGTCTTGTTGTTCTTCTCTTCCAGTGTTTAATCTTACTGGTGATGTAAGAGATGGGGATTTGTGGGTAGAAGAGGCACTTTCAACAGATGCAATGCAATATGGATTGTGTTTGCAAACGTGACCGTTATAATGAACCGATGCTGGTTCCAAAACGACAGCGCAGTCCAATGCTAAAGAAGCACCTCCTTGGTATGCATTGAAATGCCACAAAATGAAAATAATGCGTGCCGTCTTTTCTTGCCAAAGAGGCGACTCTCCCAGAGAGAAGTCCCAGGCGTTCAGAGCTGCGTCTCTGTGTGTGCACTGTGTGTGAAGCAGCGCATCTTCCTCCTCCAACTGTGAGAAGCTCGGATGAATGTGGGGGACCTCCAGGGCGGACCCCGCCACACACTGAAGCCATTGCTAGCACGCCGGACTGCTTTGGGGGTGTTCAGAGAAAGCTGGAACGAGTTGCTTATAGGAAAATGGCTCCTGGCTTGCTCTCCCTACAGCCAGCCATACATACGCAACCTCATAATGAAGGAGCATGTGATGTAAGAGCCATTCAATTAGTTCCCTCAGTGAGTGGCATTAAACTCTCACAACTGCGTATCAGCATTTAGTGTATCCTTGACAAGCCAATTGGTGCATGAAATGTGCATTTGCAGAGCTATTTAAAATGTATATCGATTTCCTCTGAGATGCTTAGAATAAAAACCATGAGAAGAAATGGATGGCGTTGGCAGATGAAGCATCTGTCTCTTACCAACGTGCAACGTTTTCCATCAGGGTGAATGGCTTCAGAGTCCTATCCTCTTTTCCCCCCAATCCCTCTCATCCCTTTGTCTCCACCTCCCCCCTCTCCACCTCCCCCCTCTCTTCCTCCCCTCTCCCCATCACACTGAAGTTAATCCCAATTAGAAACGCTGCCTGGCGGCTGCAGAACAGGGAGGACTAGGGCTCATGCTTTCTTAAACCAGACACATTTCCCAATGAATTCGTTTTGTTTCAGCGTCTCATCGTGTTGCATTGCTTCTTTGTGTCGTCAAAAGGCTTACGTTGAAGGTTTAATTAACCGACTGTGAGATATATGACTTCATCCAAAACGCCCCCTGTGACATGTCACTGTAGGACAGGTGGTAGAATAATGTGACAAAGCCGATAGGCCTTGTACATCGCAATGCATCATGGGATTTATTGTTGGCGATGCCAGTTGTGCTGTAAAATCCAACTAATGAAAACCTTGTTTCGCCACGTCTCCCATGAGAAACACTGCGGCGGTTTCAAACACAACAATGTCTCCCCATAATGACAAATCATGTCATGATTAACTACTAAACAATGACCAGAAAACCATGAATACCAACAATAACAATAACTAACATTACAATGCTCCTATGCTTCCAAGATGGCGCAGTCATTGGGATGTGACGTCATGATGTACAAGCCCTATTGGCTTGGGATTTCACCTTTTGTTCTTCTTTTAGTTGGGGGGGGGGGGGGGGGGTGAAAAAGTAGAGCGTTTGCCATAGAGCACGTTTATCACGGATCGGTATTGCTTTCATTCGTCTTTCAAGATAACCCGGTATCTTTTATAGTAGGGCAAAATGTACTAGAGCCACTCTGGAGA
>JAOPHQ010005477.1:35000-72500 GCA_030340625.1 Merluccius polli | reverse complement strand
ACGGCATCAATTGACGTTGGGTCGCTTTTAATTTGAGATTTATTTATCTCACCTGGACGAAGTGAGATGGACACCACTCAGCAGGTTGGTGAAGCAAGTCAACCATGAGACACAATTTTAAAAAATATTATATATTTTAAAAGAAAAATGATTCAATCATGAGATGATTTTACGACATGATGACTTATTCAGTTTATTTTCTGCAGCTGGCATCGGCGGCTGCATTTCAAGTGCTCAAGTATCCTCTGGGGTTTATTCGTGTACTGGAATGGGTAAGTTGAAAGTTTGTTTTAAAAATATATATACATGCCATATATACATATTATTAGCCTATATGTTTTAGGCTTCTTTGGTGCTGTAGTATCTATTCCAGCCCAGATTCATCATTTTAACATCACTAAATGTTTTTTTTTTGTGGCTACTACTGAAATGAAACTACTTGAAAATCTCATGAAAATGATTAATTATTAACCTATTAATTTATCTACTGTGCCAACTACTATCTGCATATAGCCATTCATTATTGCGTTATTGCATCCTGCCACTTGAAATTTAGCAGTTTTATTTTCAGTGCCATTCATGTTAGTGCAGAAGAGCCGAAGGAGGGAGAGATAAGTGGTTGGCTTTGATGTGAGTTTAGAGAAATTACTCTAACCATAGGGCATTCAGGCTTATTCACAGATAGTGTGAAGTGTGTGTATATGTGTGTGTGTGTGTGTGTGCGCGTGCGGACACACACACACACACACACACACACACACACACACACACACACACACACACACACACACACACACGTCCATGGTCATGTGTTTGTCTTTCCCAATTAAGCCCAAGTCCACAGATATAATTCAAAGCATTTCTAAAGAGGGAATATGTGTCTCTGAACCAACACATACAATATGTTGTATGATATGCTGGCGATGGGGATAAGGCCGATCTGTCAAGTTAGATACTCACTGAAATGTGTGGTGGGTCGAACCAAACCACCAGCTGCATGGCACAGATAACACGCCTGCATAAAGAAAATTGAGTTTATTGTCCTTTGTCCTCTTGTGTACCTTCATACATCAAAACAACTAAATGCTGTTCCTCCCAACAGTGCAAAAAGAAAGGATCAAAAATATGTAGGCCTATATAAAAATTCAGTTCAAACCGTTCCAACTAAAAACATTAAAAAATCTGTGCATTAAAGTGCATTTAGAGGGAGAGTGCATGTTTCAGTCTAATGTACCATTTGATTATTTGTGCAATATGCGTGTGTGTGTGTGTGTGTGTGTGTGTGTGTCGGCCTGAGGAGACCCTGACGGCGATGCTGGAGGGTGCGATGTGATGGTCACCATGAGATTGGAAAATCTCTTTCCAGTTTTTCTGTCAAGCGTGTTGACTTTCTCGACGACGTGAAACGTGTTGCAGGAGATACTTTTCTGTGTGTGAGACACACTTCACAATATATGCTGACCATGAGTGGTCTGTCTTATACCGATGAGGCATTGAAGGGGCTTGTTTGATTTAATGATCACGCGTACACACACACACACACACACACACACACACACACACACACACATACACACACACACACACACACACATACACAGCTGTAAGGTCTGCTACCCTCCTCTGTTGGACAAGTGAGGCGGAAGAGAGAGAGAGAGAGAGAGAGAGAGAGAGAGAGAGAGAGAGAGAGAGAGAGAGAGAGAGAGAGAGAGAGAGAGAGAGAGAGCATGGTTGATTGAGCATATGATGTACATGTACTGTATGTGTGTCAACTGTGTCTCACTACACACACAGACGAACCGCTCCATGATCTTCAACTGGGGAAAGTAAAAACAAAAGGAATGGGTGCTGCTGGTGTCTGGGGCGTCCACACAGATTTGTTTGGCTGAAAAAATGACTTGTTCATATTTCTGACAAAAAAAAGAGTTGGAGGTAGTGTTAAAGCACATTGTCCTGGTACTTTAATATCAAAAGTCCAGTCTAAGATCCTCCCGGCTTCGGCCAAGCAGGTCAACGTGTGATGGAGTAACCATCTGGGAATCAGAGGAAATGCCACCTGTCCCAACATGTGATCAGAGAAACGGCACCCAATAGGAACACACAGGGCTTTAATGTCAGCTCTCCATTACCGAGTAGCCACAGGAAGCTCTTCTGGAGGAGACGACCAACAACATCCTTCACTGTCGCACCCCCTGGCATCGCTGTCTAAATATATTCAGTGAGATACCGTTGAGAATTATTTATTAATGGATGTATTTATTAATTCAGACAAACGTGATCATCATTATCATCATTATCATCATTATCATCCATAACTACACCACTAGACCAGTATGGTAACAGTGATAGTGATGATAGTGAGTAATGGATACTGGTTCATTTGTTGGTTGGTGTTGTTGCAGGCGGTCTCTTTGCGTTTTGTTTTCCGCCAACATAACTAGCTGGCGGGAGAATCGAGTGGCAGGAAGTGACACGCTGTTGTTGTGTTGATAATGGCAACGCTTCTGCTTGAGTGGACCGAGTGGGAGGGAGGGTGAGAGAGAGAGAGAGAGAGAGAGAGGGATATTTTTACACACACACACACACGTAAATATAAAGTGAAAAAAAATCAACGCATGATATGGTATGGACATATGTGTCCAACCACACACACATATTCAAACAGAACATGCACAGTAGTAACACACAAATATTCATATACAAGAATAAAATAAAACTAAACCTTGTGATCTGATCCCTGTATATAGTTGTTTTTGCTGTGCAGCTCTCTTTGTGGCATCATTATTATATATTATTAAAGCATCATTATTATATTCTATTATAGCATTATTATTATATATTGTTATAGCATCATTATTATAGCATCATAATTACATATTATTATAGCATCATTATTATATATTATTATAGCATCATTATTATACCAACTTTGATTCTGTTCTTGTAAGCTGCTTTGGATAAAAGTCGAATGGACGCCAGCCTAATCTTTAACAGCATAATAGTCTGTGAATATAAAGTATTGATCCGATTGGTCGGCGGCCCTCCACTTCATTGGAAATTGACAGCAGAGTAGTGTGTGAGCGACGTGTCTGAGATGCCTTCCCTTCACACCCGCTCCCAAACCACAGCACACTGAACGGTTCAGCCGTATGTTCTCATCACATGTGCTGTCAGGCCAAGTACAGTTCATAAGTACACTTGTAGAGACGCCAAAGTGTATTTCATTGAATCGGTTTCTTCTCTGTATTTTCCTCCCAGACTGTCAGAGCAGGCGTGGGCGAGGCGGGGGGTGGGGGGTGGGGGGTTTGAAGTGATGTTATTCTCCCTGACTCCCAACTTGACACTGATGCTCATCGTCTCTGAAAGAGCGGTAAAGGTGTGCAGGAGGTGAACTCTGAAAAAAAGCAAAAACTCAAGTGTAGCTCTTCAGAGAAGTGTGGCCTTTATCCTGCATCCTGCTGCTCTTTTACCCGACCTTTGTTTCTGCAATGAGCGGCTTCAACAGCCTGTTGTTGGAGCGGTTATCATCTCCATCCTTTAATGCTCTCTGATCTCAATGTATTCAATCAGTTCCCCTTTCTGCGACTTATGACACGATTTTTCCAACTTATTACATGGCTACTTACTAAAGAAATCAATAATTTGACCCAAAATATAACAAAAACAAAAGGAAATAGGTTAGAAATAGGTCTGTTCTTCATAGAGCCCTCTATGGTCATGTCCACAATGTTTTTGCCTTCACAGACATTTTTAATTCCTGCCAGCCAAACCCCCCCCTCTCTCTCTCTCTCTCTCTCTCTCTCTCTCTCTCTCTCTCTCTCTCTCTCTCTCTCTCTCTCTCTCTCTCTCTCTCTCTCCCAGACACACATACACAGAAACATATGAAAGCACATACACACACAATTCAGTTTAGACCTCACTTGTCCAACAGAGGAGAGCAGCGGCTATAGTTGCTTTTATCCACTAGGTGGCATAAAAAACCTGATAATATAATTCTGACTTTTTGTCAGTAGAATTGTTTTAGGTGTGGTTGCCTAAAGTCTACTGGACCTTGTACAGTTTCACTGAGTTTAAAATATGTAACACATTTTCTTAACACAAGGCTCAACTCAATAGTTTTTGCCCTTTTGGTTTGATCACAATAAAAAAATCTCATGAATCTTTGAGCGTAGGTCTGTGTTTTAGGTTTTCAATATTTCATCGCTGGTTGATAATCGGAGGCTATGAATGCCTAGGGCAGTAGCCTATGGCCTTATTGTATTTTGTATGATTAAATGATGTTAATAAAAACACCTTTAAGTGTGTTTTCAACACAACATAAAAGTTTTGTTTAATTAAAAAAAAAGTAACTTTTTTTTCTGGGGAGCCAATCAGAGCCAGGGCACAGCCCCAGACACCAGCTGCCACTGGTCTAGTATGATGATCTACTAGTATGAAGATATACTAGTATAATGACATACTAGTATGATGATCTATGATGATCTACTAGTATGATGATCTAGTATGATGATCTACTAGTATGATGATCTACTAGTATGATAATATACTAGTATGATGATCTACTAGTATGATGATCTACTAGTATGATGATCTACTAGTATGATGATCTACTAGTATGATGATCTACTAGTATGATAATATACTAGTATGATGATATACTAGTATGATGATCTACTAGTATGATGATCTACTAGTATGATGATATACTAGTATGATGATTAGTATGATGATATACTAGTATGATGATATACTAGTATGATGATACTAGTATGATGATTAGTATGATGATCTACTAGTATGATAATATACTAGTATGATGATATACTAGTATGATGATATAATAGCATGATGATTAGTATGATGATCTACTAGTATGATAATATACTAGTATGATGATCTACTAGTATGATGATATACTAGTATGATGATATAATAGTATGATGATTAGTATGATGATCTACTAGTATGATAATATACTAGTATGATGATCTACTAGTATGATGATATACTAGTATGATGATGATGATTAGTATGATGATCTACTAGTATGATGATCTACTAGTATGATGATCTACTTGTACGATGATATACTAGTATGATGATTAGTATGATGATCTACTAGTATGATAATGTACTAGTATGATGATCTACTAGTATGATGATATACTAGTATGATGATCTACTAGTATGATGATCTACTAGTATGATGATATACTAGTATGATGATATACTAGTATGATGATATACTGATGATATACTAGTATGATGATATACTAGTATGATGATATAGTATGATGATCAACTGATATACTAGTATGATGATCTACTAGTATGATGATATACTAGTATGATGATCTACTAGTATGATGATCTACTAGTATGATGATCTACTAGTATGATGATATACTAGTATGATGATCTACTATGATGATCTACTAGTATGATGATATACTAGTATGATGATATACTAGTATGATGATATACTAGTATGCTGATCTACTAGTATGATGATATACTAGTATGATGATATACTAGTATGATGATATACTAGTATGATGATATAATAGTATGATGATTAGTATGATGATCTACTAGTATGATAATATACATGATGATCTACTAGTATGATGATATACTAGTATGATGATGATGATTAGTATGATGATCTACTAGTATGATGATCTACTAGTATGATGATCTACTTGTACGATGATATACTAGTATGATGATTAGTATGATGATCTACTAGTATGATAATGTACTAGTATGATGATCAACTAGTATGATGATCTACTAGTATGATGATATACTAGTATGATGATATACTAGTATGATGATCTACTGATATACTAGTATGATGATCTACTAGTATGATGATATACTAGTATGATGATCTACTAGTATGATGATCTACTAGTATGATGATATACTAGTATGATGATCTACTGATATACTAGTATGATGATATACTAGTATGATGATCTACTAGTATGATGATCTACTAGTATGATGATATACTAGTATGATGATATACTAGTATGATGATATAGTATGATGATCAACTGATATACTAGTATGATGATCTACTAGTATGATGATATACTAGTATGATGATATACTAGTATGATGATATACTAGTATGCTGATCTACTAGTATGATGATATACTAGTATGATGATATACTAGTATGATGATATACTAGTATGATGATCTAGTATGATGATATACTAGTATGATGATCTACTAGTATGATGATATACTAGTATGATGATCTACTAGTATGATGATCTACTAGTATGATGATATACTAGTATGATGATATACTAGTATGATGATATACTAGTATGATGATCTACTAGTATGATGATCTACTAGTATGATGATATGCTAGTATGATGATCTACTAGTATGATGATATACTAGTATGATGATATACTAGTATGATGATATACTAGTATGATGATATACTAGTATGATGATCTAGTATGATGATATACTAGTATGATGATATACTAGTATGATGGTCAACCTTTATTCCTTTTTCACAGCTTTGTTTTGTGTGAGAAAACATGTTGATGCCCAGCACCACTTCAGACAACTAGTGTTCAGAAAGCACACTGACAACAAGTGGCATCAACTCAAGTTATAAGGTTTCCGTCATTGCTGGACTGTGTGGCTCTAAAGCATCCTTTTAATAGCTTTATCGATCTTCTCGATGTCCTGTCCAGTGAGGTCAATAAAAAATAAAAGCAGTCTTTAGTGTCTTTAATTAGATGGAAATGCAGAAGAGTTGTATTGCCCTCTACTGGAGGTTTTCTGAAGGAATGAAGGAATCTGTAGTTACAGATACATCCATAAACAACAGCTTTAAGTTTTGCTGTTCTTTTTAAGTCTAAAGCCAACGCCGCAGTATACAAGCACAGCTGAACCATAGCATAGCCCTCACTATATTATAAGTCTGTACTTACTTTTTTACATTGAATAGTGAAAATACTGGTAATATAAAAACAGAAACAGAACAGACAAGGAAAGTGTACCCTACGGGTTCATTGTACACATCTAATCCACTTCCTTTCCCAGACACGTCTTGGCAGGGTTGGTGTGTGGTGGCGAGGCGGACTGATGGAGATAATAATGGATAAGGAGAGTGAATTAGGCTCTAGAGCCGGGAGGGCCACTGAAAGCACACTCTCCTGCCGTGGGCCAATCACGTGCTGCGCTGCCTGGAGTACGAAGAGTGGGAGGCAGGGTTGGCAATAATTCAATATTATCGTTTATCGTCATCGAATGGTATTGTATCGTCATGAAATGAAGATCTTATCGTGATGCTCAGTTTTATGGTCTAAGTTAATTACCGTGTGGAGATATGCCCTTAAATAATCAAATATGAGATTTGAAGCTTTGTTAGTTGGACACCGCACTTTACATTCACATATACTTCAATGTCTCAGTTAAGCTTTTAAAGTGGTATTTTGATTGATTCCTCATGACCATCATGATAATGCATTTTTCCATATCGCCCGAGTGGGAGGTGATTTTTTTTCTAACCAGATGTCGATTCTGGTTAGGGTGATGATGGGTCCAGATTTGGATACCTCTGGAGGGTGAAGCAGCTTGTTATGTAGAAATTGAGCTTGGAGAAAGTAGGCGTACTAAGGATAGTGTGTGCGTGTGTGTGTGTTTGTATGTGTGTGTCTAACATGTTATAACTAACGTGTTATAGCTGAGCTAACATGACAGATGAACCTGACCACGGTTCCACATTGTTACTGAGAATAACTTTCAAACTGAAAATCACATTTAGCTTTTCTCTGTGATGAAACATTTGAAACCATCTTTAGGTTTCTTTCTCCAAAGCATTATTGTTGGAATACAAAACACATTTGAATATTTATATTTTGATTATCGATGAATACAATCTATATTTATTTCTAAATCTGGGAGCCTTACACACTAGTGTATAACAATACATTTCTAGTTTCTGGTTTTCTAGACAATATTATACACACACTATAATATACCATATTACAATATTAAGCCCTTTACTTGTTGGGCAGAGGGCTGTCCATTGCTAAATTGATCACATTGAATATTTCCTCTGTTTTATAAGTGGTATGTGAATGACATTAATATAATTAATATCTAAGAAGCCACCACCTTTAGGTATCATAAAGATGCTTTATTCTTCAGTTGTCATCGATATGACAATTATGACCTTGTAGGTTACATAGAGATACTGATGCTAAATGCTCCGAATGCAAGACTGTCACTATTCAAATTAAATTGTGGATATTTTAGTCTGCCTCTGTCTCTAATCTCCAGGTTTAACTATGAACCCCAACACTTTCTCACACATTGCTCCTGTTCTCCCCCTGTTTCATGAGAACTAAGGTAGCAGGACGACATAGGGAAAGAGGGCTGGACAGAACTAGTAATGCGCACACACACACACACACACACACACACACACACACACACACACACACACACACACACACACACACACACCTCCTGGTTTTCCTTGGTCAGTCCCCTCTAGATTGGAGGAGCTCAGTGTGAGTATGGGAGTAAATGTTTGTGGCAGCACTGTTGCATAGAGGCCAGATCGGATCCTATTTTCTTCGATGTGTATGGTCATATTTGCACCGGTAAGTTTCAAGATTGCTTACGTTTATTGACAGATGCTGTGTGAAGAGATCGAGGGTAGAAGATGTCATGACACAAAGTTATAGATTTAGACATTAGTACCGGACAACACATCTCATGTCATTTTGAAACATACTATTTCTGTAATGTATTTCTTCATCCAAATTTTCATTATTCATAATATAGCATAATCAAATGGTGATATAATTGTGGTTTAGTGCAAGGGTTGTCTATATTTACTGTGAAAGTAGCAGTCCAACCACTGCATACATATTTGGTAAAAAAAACAAATATTCTGTAAAAATGGTTTATTGAAAGCAGGCTATTGTAGCTGAAAGATGCTTTATAACACAGCTGAGGTGGTAGCTCTGCCCTGATACAACCCTACGGCTGCTGTGCATTACAGCCGTTATTTTAGGACCTCACTATTCTAATCTGACGCTGCTAGCGGGATGAGCACACAGGATCAATATCTACACTTTGGTGAATGTGGTGAAGTAGTCAGAATCGGGGACTGGCAAAGGGATCGCAGTCGCTAATATGAACACCGTCTCAGTCCCATAGCTGTCAACATTGGGATTTGAAAATAAGGGACATTTTCCACTGGTAACCGCTTGCTTTAAAGTATCAGTGCAACAAGGATTGGGTTAGTCCCTACATTAAGTGACTACAATTAGGTGGTTATTAATTGGTTCATGTTCTTATAAACTTTTTTATAAGAAAGGTTAAAAATAGGGGAGGACATACGGGAGAATCCTGGGAAAATGGGAGGGTTGACAGGTATGCTCTCTCCATGACTCTGCCATTGTGACTGTGGGACTCGTGGTCATAATGATGTCAACTGATATGTTATTGGGATACGTGGCTGAAACGTCATTCCTTCGATTAGCTCGACTGAGAGAGCGTTTGTCAAGTGTCTTGGTATCCTGGGCGATGGGCATCCCAAACAAAAACAATGTGAGCTTGGTGTGAACAAAAACAGCTTATTCCTAACTCTTATACCAACCTGCAAATCAAAGAGCCTCCAAACACAGTGCAGTCATTTGTATCGGAGCTTGACTCATTCATTGTTGTAATGCTGCATGCAATGGCCCTTCAACCTATAGTGACCCTCAGGTTCCTGTGGATCCTAGAGGAATTGGTCTCATTGGTTCTCCATGGAAGTTAGACTTCTGTTCCCTCAGCATCTCTCTCCATGTCTGGAGGCACCAGGTCCACGGAGCTGGAGGAGCAGAGCTGGTGTGTTGGTCTGAACACTCAGCTCTGTGATTGGAGCAGGGGGGAAATGTGTTTACATGTGGATGCTTTGTAGACATTCAAAAAGCCTCTGGTTGAGTTAATAGACCTTTAATGGTATTGACGGATGGCATTTTATGAAGCAATCAAAGTCCTCTATAACATCTTTATTGGCTGTGTTCAGGTTAATGATATGCAAACTAGAAAGCCTTACATTTAGAAAGCCTTTTTTTATATGCAGACGATAAAATATGAAATAACATTATAATAATATAGCAGACATTGTAATCATCAATACTATATTACTCCGCATTATACAAAGACAAAAACAATGTGGACTAAAACAATGTTGTTGTCATGTTTTGTGCTGTGGATATATAGTGTTGCCTATAACTGCGTATGGAATAGTGCCCATGCTGCAGATAATGGCTTGATAAGGGAGCATTGAGACGGACTCATGATGCGAATGGTAATCAGATTGAGGGGGACAGAGAGGGAGAGAGAGGGAGAGAGAGAGGGAGAGTGAGAGAGCGAGACTCAATATACCTACTTTACCTCAGTGCAACTGTCAGTTCTGCTCTGAGGGCTCCACTAATGCATTTCATTTAAGTTGATGCTCTCACATGAGGCCCTCTCAAACAATAGCTGTTGGTTTTCACAGGCAGAGACAATTGTAGAGGGAGTCCTTCTAGCCTGGTAGAGGGAGTCCTTCTAGCCTGGTAGAGGGAGTCCTTCTAGCCTAGTAGAGGGAGTCCTTCTAGTCTGGTAGAGGGAGTCCTTCTGGCCTGGTAGAGGGAGTCCTTCTAGCCTGGTAGTGGGAGTCCTTCTAGCCTGGTAGAGGGAGTCCTTCTAGCCTGGTAGAGGGAGTCCTTCTAGCCTGGTAGTGGGAGTCCTTCTAGCCTGGTAGAGGGAGTCCTTCTAGCCTGGTAGAGGGAGTCCTTCTAGCCTGGTAGAGGGAGTCCTTCTGGCCTGGTAGAGGGAGTCCTTCTAGCCTGGTAGAGGGAGTCCTTCTAGCCTGGTAGTGGGAGTCCTTCTAGCCTGGTAGAGGGAGTCCTTCTAGCCTGGTAGAGGGAGTCCTTCTAGCCTGGTAGAGGGAGTCCTTCTAGCCTGGTAGAGGGAGTCCTTCTGGCCTGGTAGAGGGAGTCTTTATAGTTGCTTTGAGTAAAGGAGAGTGAAATGCTTGTGTGTGGGGGTGGTGGTGGTTGTGGTGATATTTGCCAATAACCATACTTATACTTGCTCAACATCATGTGCAATATTACTTTCATATTTTTCTTGTCTATTTTAGTATACTTATTTTACTACTCTACTTTTATTGTTATTCTATTAGGCACTGGTGCATTTACATGGCACAAGAATTTCCTTCAGGATTAATAAAGTTTTACGTTATGTTGTTATGTTATCTTCTGTGTCCATACAGCTTTTTGCCATCTTTGCGTTTGCCACATGCGGTGGCTACACAGGACAGCTGAGGCTTAGTGTGGACTGCATGGAGAAGGCCGGCAGCAACCTCAGCATCGCCATCCACTTCTCCTACCCCTTCAGGTGAGCGTCCATGTTGAACATGTTTGCTTGTATGTTGTTAAAATATGAAACCTGTTGATGGGGAGATATAGGCCTACCTTGTGATATTAAAATTGATATTATTGATTACAACGTTAGTGTTGGCAGGGCTCAAAACAGCATTTTGGTTGTTTTTAAATAATGTTTTGCTAACTTTATTTAAGTTGTGAATATATTTCGGGCCATTTATCTATTTATATTTGATATAGATGTTTTTTTTAGGCCAATATACACACAGGAAGCTATATAAACCGTTTTTCCAATAAACACAGGTTCAAAAAATAGAAATAGTTCAGATAGAGACAAACACATACAGAGAGCATTTTGCATTCCCCTGAAATGCGGTGGTGCGGGGGCTGGCTGACCTCAACCTCCTGTGTCAGGCTACAGCAGGTGTCCTTCGAGGCCCCGCTGTGCGAAGGGATGAGGAGCGAGCGGCTGTATCTGTCGGGAGACTACTCGTCCTCCGCCGAGTTCTTCGTCACCATTTCGGTGTTCGCCTTCCTCTACTCCCTCATGGCCACCGTGGTTTACATCTTCTACCAGAACAAGTACCGCGAGAACAACCGGGGGCCGCTCATCGTGAGTCCAGCAGCGCCCTCTGTGTGACCTCTGACCTCTGACCTGTGACCTTTCCATTCAGAGTCAGGGCACTTGAGTCACCCCGAGGGGAATCGTTAGCGTCACAAGTGCTCTGCTCAAGATAGTAGAACAGTAATAATACATATAGAAGTAAAAAATGCATATTTATATACTGGGTGTGTCTATCTGGAGATACAATGTGTGGTCCTGTCTACTGAAGGTATGGTTATATTTTATATCTATCATATGACTAATAATTAGGGTACAGAATCATGAGATATAAGCAGAGGCATATAATCATAAAAGCAACTCCTCATGATCAGAATGAGTACGTTGTTGGTGACATGTGCAGAGTACATAGTGTGAGATTAGTTTGTTGCAAAGAGCAGGAAGTGTTAATCATATGATAGCAGAGAACAGGCAGGCTTGTCTCTGAACATGTAAAGAACAATGGGAGTCAGATAATACGAGGATGACACAGGGAAGACGTCAACAGCCAGCCTTTTGTGATGACTGTTGCAATGTTTGTGTATATAACTTCCTGGGTCAGGGATAGTTGGTGCTCAGACTTCGTGAACTGACGCACACACTTAGCAAGGCATCAACACCAGGGTTAGGGGTGTGATTCCCACTGGGGCAACCCATGCTAAGATCGTATCATAGTACTGTAACACACTTTGGATCAACCACACATGGCATATATTATATGTGTGTGTGTGTGTGAGAGTGTTTTTAAACGCTTGCCTCTGCTTCACCAACAGGACTTCATCGTGACGGTCGTCTTCTCCTTCCTGTGGTTGGTGAGTTCGTCCGCCTGGGCCAAGGCCCTGTCTGACGTCAAGACGGCCACCGACCCGGACGAGGTGCAGCTGCTGGTCTCCGCCTGTAAACACCAAAGCAACAAGTGTGGCTCGGTGCACGGCCCGCGCTGGTCTGGCCTCAACACCTCTGTGGTAGGTTAGAGGAGTGAAGCTCCTGACGCTCATTTCTCATCAGGCGTAGTTCCGTGTCAAGAGTCATGGACGCCCAGCCGGAAAGGCACTGGGTTCGATCCCCAATGCCCGAACTGTGACCTGTAGGCATCCATGAGCAAGATGCCTTCGTGCTCCTTGAGGAATGTATCTGTGTCAGGAGGTAGAGCAGGTTGCTGGTTCGATCCACGCTGGTCGGGGTGTCCCTGAGCAAGACACCCTAACCCCAACTGCTCCCGACCAGCTGGCTGTCGCCTTGCATGGCTGACACCGCCGTCGGTGTATGAATGTGTATGAATGGGTGAATGTGAGGCAAGCGCTTTGAGTGGCCACAGGTCTGAAAAGCGCTCTATGAATGTACCGTTTACCATCACCATTCACTTTACGTCACTTTGCATGAAAGCCAAATAGTAGAAATAGTAGGATCATTTCAGTGTAGTTGAACTTTTCTTCATTTCTTCTGTCTCTCTCTGACGCTAGGTGTTTGGGTTCCTCAACTTTGTGCTCTGGGCCGGCAACATCTGGTTTGTGTTCAAGGAGACGGGGTGGCACAAGGGTGGTGTGAAGCAGCAAGGAGGCCCACCAGAGAAACAGTCCAGCCCCCTCGGCCAGCAGGCCTACAACCCGGGCGGCGTTGACCAATCGGGGGGCTACGGTGCCCAGGGAGACCATGCCCCCCCACCGTCTGAATACAGCCAGGTGGGGGGGGCCTCCACCCTCTACCCCAATCCAATGTAGCGTCACCTCGTCTCGCACTACAACCTAAAGGTCATTCAGGATACTACTTAACCCTAAATAAGGTGGACCCCTCAGTTTGCTTCATCAGTTTCTGAATATTTGTGTACCAAAGTGGGACTGTGTTGATTAAGAGAAAAGCATTATGAAAAATACTAATGTGAAGTGATAGTTGTACCAGTTGTAACAGTAAAGTGACGATGGCCATGTTGTACCAAACACACACGGTATTTTAGTTTGAGTTGTTGAGAAGCTCATTGTTGTAGTGTTTGTAGTTCAAATGTGTTTTAACCTCACTTTCCAGTGCTTGGTGCGTTGCCACCTCACTTTTTGAGTAATATTTGTATATTGATATGCAGCATTTGTTGTGGAAGGTGAGTAATCAATAAACCTTTGACAAGTATTTAGGTACATGTGTTGAGCACGTGCATGATGTGTTGGCGGTCGTAGGCTCCCCTCTGTGCAAGGTAAAAAAATAATTTATTACTAAACTCAACACATTTTATAAAACAGATATTTAAAAGTGGATTTTAATTCATATTTTGTCTTAATTTTACTTCCAGAAATCCCTAAAATGTTAATATTGGTTCATTTTCTATTCATCCATAATCCAAACAATAAAATGAAATGCCAGCACATGCCTAGAGGGCGAACTTAAAACATTTCGTTTAGCCAATAAGACATTTAATATTTAGCCAATAAAAAAACTAAATTAACAAGTTAGAATATAATGATCTCCATGCATAATAATTGTGTCTATATTGTAGCATCCTTGCGTGTACATTATTTATATGGGTTTGACCAACTTTTAGACATTTGTGCAATTAATAATAGTTTGTTGCTTTTGTTTTACTTTAAACAATAACTTGTAACCTTGTTTCTTGACTTTAAGCATGTGGCTGGCTTCAGTGTATTGGTATGGAAAGCCTTTTCTCTGTGTATAACATTAAGATGTCGACTTCTAACTAGCCTACTCTGTGGATAAGATTTTACAATGTTTTTGACTCATGCTAATAAAAATGAGAAATGCTATTCTCCAGGATCAACTTCAACTTTGTTTCCTGAATGTTAGGCTATTCATCATCATCAAATGAGTTATTATAGACGTAGACATCGCATATGGTGGCCATACTGGTGTCACGTGGCCCTCTTGTGGTGCAGATGTGGGACTACCACTTCAACCCCAAGTGCACTGGATTCATTATTTAGTCTGCTGCCTCAGTCCGTTTTCACGTGAAGGTCTCCCAGGAGGTCATAATGAATGGGATCGTGTAAAGGGACACCAAATTACCCAACCCATTTGTGGCAGGTTTTATTTTTAACCTGGAGCAAAAGCTGTTTCTTTCTTGACCATTGTATTGGTCACCCATCTGTGGATGAAAAAGCACACTGCATTACACGACTGACGACAGAAGTGAATATCTACAACTTCAGATAGATTGAACTGGAGATGGTGTCAGCATAGGTGTGGCTTGATCTGGCAGGTGCAGACATCTAGAGAGATACGTGGGACTTTTACACCACAGAAAACTCAAATCTGTTTAACTTGGTTAACCATGTACAATGTACATGATTGCAACACGTCCTACTTTTGCAACAGCATTCTTTACAATGGTGGCCATGGTGCCGACTGCTAGGGAGAGCATGAAAGGTCCTAACTGAAGCAGAGTGACTTTTAGAGTGCCGACCTCCGGCGCGTCGCTCCATTGCAGAACACATACTTTTAACTTTGCTGTGTTTTCCAGCCAGGTCTGCGGCAAACTAAATGTGTATGTTTTTCTTGGTTTTGGTAATTGTACACCAAATATTGTCGTCAATCCATGGGCTATTTGTAATTTTAAAACAACCCTCTTTCTACAAATTGGTGCCGTAGTGTGGGTTTCAAATATATGAATGACTATTCCCTCATCAGTTGGTAGCTTTATTCAAATATACAAAAAACAATCACGTAATAACTAAACAAGTGTTCCAGGAATACAGTGAACACGATCATTCTCCGTTCTCCATAGGGCTCTCCTGGCTGTTTCCATCATTCTCCAATTTATCGTCATCTAAGGGAAAAAGCGATGATATGTCAATAATGATACCGTGGTGGGCTAGCGATTGCAGTAACTGTAAACCTCCTTGTGGTTCAACTTACTGTCAAGCGTCTGCTGTAGTTCCTGGATGGTGCTGAGGAGAACATGAAACTGCTTCTTCCTCAGTTCGAGCTAGTTAGAGATACATCATATGTCAGAAAATGTATATGTAAAAAACAAACGTTTATATATGAAAAATATAAAATTGGTAGCAAACTTTACCTTTGCATCTACATTTTCCTTTATGTCAGACAGCTGTTGAAGTTCTTTGTCGAGCGCCTCCAACTGCCTGGAGAGCAGAAAGATAAAGTCAGACACACAGACACAGACACACAGACACACAGACACACACAATGATGAACTCACTTTAGTGTCTCATGTCGATCTGGGTGTTGTTGGATGACCTTGGCCAGAGCGTCATACTCTGCAAAGAAAAGTTATAGAATGAGATTGACCGGAAACCGAAGTAGTTATTATACACATTATTCCCAGGTGATCATTTAGAAGTAATACAAGATAAAGCTACTACAATGATATAACAATGGCTATGTAACTAGAAAAGGTACCATAGGGCTGGGCGATATGGCCAAAATCTTCAATCCCAATATAGGTCATTTGATATCTCGATAAAGATATACATCACGATATAGCATGTTTTTCTGGTAAGTATTGAGTAAGTATTTCCTCTTTTTTTCTCCATCGCTTTACTGTAATACAGCCTTTAAACCAGCAAAAGACAACACTTATGCCATATCAACATACTACGATATCCAAAATCTAAGATGACATCTAGTCTCATATCATGATATTGATATAATATCCCTTCTATATCACTATATATTCTATGTCACTATATATATATATATATATATATATATATATATATATATATATATATATATACACTCACCGGCCACTTTATTAGGTACACCTTGCTAGTACCGGGTTGGACCCCCTTTTGCCTTCAGAACTGCCTTAATCCTTCGTGGCACAGATTCAACAAGGTACTGGAAACATTCCTCAGAGAGTTTGGTCCATATTGACATGATAGCATCACGCAGTTGCTGCAGATTTGTCGGCTGCACATCCATGATGCGAATCTCCCGTTCCACCACATCCCAAAGGTGCTCTATTGGATTGAGATCTGGTGACTGTGGAGGCCATTTGAGTACAGTGAACTCATTGTCATGTTCAAGAAACCAGTCTGAGATGATTCGCGCTTTATGACATGGCGCGTTATCCTGCTGGAAGTAGCCATCAGAAGATGGGTACACTGTGGTCATAAAGGGATGGACATGGTCAGCAACAATACTCAGGTAGTCTGTGGCTTTGACACGATGCTCAATTGGTACTAATAAGCCCAAAGTGTGCCAGGAAAATATCCCCCACACCATTACACCACCACCACCAGCCTGAACCGTTGATACAAGGCAGGATGGATCCATGCTTTCATGTTGTTGACGCCAAATTCTGACCCTACCATCCGAATGTCACAGCAGAAATCGAGACTCATCAGACCAGGCAACGTTTTTCCAATCTTCGATTGTCCAATTTTGGTGAGCCTGTGCGAATTGTAGCCTCAGTTTCCTGTTCTTAGCTGACAGGAGTGGCACCCGGTGTGGTCTTCTGCTGCTGTAGCCCATCCGCCTCAAGGTTCGACGTGTTGTGCGTTCAGAGATGCTCTTCTGCATACCTCTGTTGTAACGAGTGGTTATTTGAGTTACAGTTGCCTTTCTATCAGCTCGAACCAGTCTGGCCATTCTCCTCTGACCTCTAGCATCAACAAGGCATTTGCGCCCACAGAACTGCCGCTCACTGGATATTTTCTCTTTTTCGGACCATTCTCTGTAAACCCTAGAGATGGTTGTGCGTGAAAATCCCAGTAGATCAGCAGTCTCTGAAATACTCAGACCAGCCCGTCTGGCACCAACAACCATGCCACGTTCAAAGTCACTTAAATCACCTTTCTTCCCCATTCTGATGCTCGGTTTGAACTGCAGCAGATCGTCCTGACCATGTCTACATGCCTAAATGCATTGAGTTGCTGCCATGTGATTGGCTGATTAGAAATTTGCGTTAACGAGCAGTTGGACAGGTGTACCTAATAAAGTGGCCGGTGAGTGTATATATATATATATATATATATATATATATATATATATATATATATATATATATATATAAAGTAAGTATTTGATAAGGCAGTGAACAATACTATAATTTGATTTGAAGTTTGTCACACAAAAAGCTTTAGTTTTTGGAATCTGCATCGGGTTGTCCAAAGACCTGCGTTAATTCAAGACATGATTCAAGGAACACAGCGAAATAACGGCAATGATGGAGGAGGAACCTGAGATCGTGCATCATGTGACAGTTTTAGCAACATGTTCTGAATGTAGCCTTGGCACTGCCAATGGGCTGGCAGGACATCTCTGCTATGAACACATTTGATTGGCTGATCTTTCGGGGAGCAGAGGACGGCCACCGATTTTTGTATTAAATTACCGATGGTAAAGCTTAGGGATACATTTAGAAAAGGACCATGGTTATGCTTAGGTTGTGGGCTAAAGATGGAGACATCGCTGTTGATGTCTTGAAATATTCTGCCCAGAAATGTAGTTAGCCATGGGAAGACACGCATGATGTGAAAAATAGGACGGCATACTATTCCTTCAATGGGTATTGAACTGAAAATGTGACAGAACATACCTTGTCGATTTTTCCGTATTCTCTTTGCCCTCTGAATCTCCTTTTTACATTCAGATATGTTCTCATGAGCAGACGTGATGTTTTCTTCTACATTGTGAAAGGGAAGATGGTCAAAACATTGAACACGTTGAAAACATTTCCAAACGACATCGCATTGTCACTTTTCTGAGAAACAAGCTGAAAGTCATATCGGAGCTGGATATAGGGTAACCTTGCCTACCTATGTTGGAGTATATCTTCTCATAATTCTCCATTTCCCGAATGTTCATGTCGTAAACCATCAACGTCTTAATCATGGAGAACTCACACTGAGCCAGTGTGCTCAGCATCCTCTGGTACTGTGTAAACCTGCACAGGGAAAGGACAACAGTAAATCACATGTTTCACGGTTGTGATCATCATCTTCAGTGATCATCTCCATTGTAAACAGCCTTGCTCACCCCTCCTCCGGTGCATTGGGCGAAGTGCACCACTTGGTGAAGCTCTTCAGGAGCACGTTGATGCGCCGGTCGTCCCCAGCTCCGTCCCCGTCGATCAGGAGGCGTTTCCGGATCACTTCGTCTGCAGGTGAAGGACAATCAGGTTCACGCACGACTCACCGAAACAGTATCGACATCGGAAAAAGTGCAGTATCCACAAATCGCAGGAGCTGCAGTGTTTTGATAATGGTAACATGTGTGAATGTAACATAGCTTTATAAATGAAGTAGTATATATAATATGGTGATGCCCTGGCCTACACACGTTATCTCCAGATGTAAGGAAACAGGTTTGTTTGGTACAGACCCCCCCCTCAAACAAAGCGTCACATCACGATTTCAATAGTTTTCGCAGCGAAAACGAAAACTGCGATGCGAAAAACGACCATTCCCACTAATAGCGAATTGTACCGCAATCGCAATATCGGTCAAAATAAAAGCGATATTCCTGTTTTTTTGTACCCATATCGTTCAGCCCTACGTGGGATGCCGCGCGCTAGCTTCCTAGCCTCCAAGCCCGCCGCCTATATTTCCTGAACGCGAAGTATTTATTACGTTATTAATATCTACGTTAAGTAGATATTAATAACGTAATACATCATAAACCATGACTAATAACCACAATAGAGTGGCTCACCGTCCGTTACCGCACTCATGGCTCCTCGCGCATCACAATCAAAACTTTATTGAACCGGAAGCGGAACGCGGCGAACTCCACCTCTGAAAGGGACGGCGCTGATTGGCTGCGCTGATTGGCCCCCTCTCCAACCTGACAGCTAAAATGCGTCCCGCGTCACGCGATATTAAAGTCACGTTATCGGCGTTAACGGTTTTCGTTTTTTATTTGTTTTTTAATGTTGTACCATTAAAAAAAGGGGGCAAGTGCGTGCGTGTGCGTGCGTGTGTGTGCGTGTACGTGCGCGCGCGCGGACGTTCTCCATAACGTGCAGTTGAGTTGAGTAGTGGGAGCCGTGACGTCAGTCCCCCAGAATGCAGTCTGGTAAACATGGAAGCACCTGGTGAAGACCTCCACGGCCAGCAGTGAACACTGCGCTCGCTCTCTCTCACTCTATCCCTCTCTCTCTCTCTCTTTCTCTCTCTTTTATTTTTTTTCCCACGATCGTCCTTCTCCTCCTCCTCCTTACTCCTCCTTCCTCCTCCTTTCTCCTCCTCCTCCTCCGCGGCGACATCCAGCGGATCGGCGTCCAGCCCGGAGTCCCGCCCGCCGCCACAGCGTGCGGCGCCCCGGTGAGCCTCTCTAGCGGTGGTCGGTTGGGGGGGGGAGGGAGGGGAGACAAGGGGGGAGAGAGAGAGAGAAACAGGGGGGGAGAGACGGAGAGCGGTGACTTGTGTCGCCGCCGCGCCGCCAGCCTCACGGCTAAAGGCTAGTCATGGCTGTCCAGCAGTACAGCAGCAGCTTGAGCTAGCTCGCTAAGCTAGCTCCTCCTCCTCCTCCTCCTCCTCCTCCAGGAGAGCGGTGGCAGGCAGACCCGCTGGCCGGGTCTCGGCCCGGGCTAGCGGGGGAGCCTCGGTGCCCGTCTCCCCCATGTCTCCCTCCTCTGCTTTGTGCTGTTCAATGATATTGTTTTTTTTGTGTGTGTGTGGTTTTCTTGCACGTTGTTTCCGTGTGCTGCTGTTGGTGTTTCTCCTCCACCACGTCGTGGTGTCATGGGGTTCAGGCAGTAGTGGCAATGAAAGTTTTTTTTTTTTTTTTACTGTTTGTTGATGGTAGGTGCAGGGAAAATAAAAACTGCTGAATAGGTAATGGTCGTCTGATCTGTCAATAAGTGTGGGGTTGACTTCTTCTTCTTCTTCGTCTTCTTCTTCTTCGTCTTCTTCTTCTTCTTGGTTTGTGCTTGCTGGCTCTCCAGCCAAGCTTTAGATGTGGTAGATTAGTACAATATGTCTACATTTCACATGGGCTGGTGACAATTTGAAGACCTCAACACATGTCTGCAAAGCTATGTTGTAAGGCATTGTGTGTGTGTGCTCTCATGCTTTCAAGTGAACTTTGAACTCGATGCACCAGTCTTGGTTATTATAACGTGTATTTGAGTAGGCCATGTCCTCTTGTCTAACAGATGGCGTAACTTATTACATAAAATATATGTTCCTTCTTGAAGGCAATGGGAACCGTAGCGTGATTCAAATAATGAACACACAAGTGATCATGTGTTTTCTTTATTTTTTCTTTAAGGGGTATTGGGCCTGTCTGGCTAAGACATTGTCTTGGGACTGAGACCAGAGTTTGGTAAGTATTCTCTTGTTGGTGTTGAAACTACCAAATCACAATCTGTCATTAACAAGAATCGCCTCACAAAACCACAATGTGAAGTGTCTGTGTGGTGGCCTCCTATATGACAACCAAACCAATCGAAACACCTGACACGGTGCAACCGGGTTGATGTACCACACAGTGTAAGACTTGACTCTGAATGCTACCCTGTCTATTTTAAACTGTTAAACATATACTTTAAATGTTTTTCTCCATTATGTGAAATATGCAATTGAGCTCAAGGTTTTCACATTAATGTGGTAAAGGGTAAAGAAAATCAGGGCCAATTGTTCAGGATAAGGAATGTAATGTAGATACATGTACATTACATTCATGGTGGACTGTCCTGTGTTTACCAGTTACTGTGAGGAAGGTATGTCTACACCAGGCATATAGACTCTCTTTCAGTCAACGCCATGATTACATCACAGTGTTAGCTGGAGGCAAAACAAAGCAACTACTGGAGGCAAATATGCCAGACCAGGGCTACACCAACTATCTAAACTATGTCATCTTGCTGTGTGGTTGAGTACCAGAAATAAAGTATTGTCTGTTGTAGGTATGGATATGTGACTAAGGTTTGTCATGTCCACCTAATCAGAACTTGGGGAACCATAGGAGGAACAGATTGATCTTGTAACTCTCTTAGATAATTAGCTAAGAGTTACCTCCCATAGATAATATAACAATTATGTAGTTCAGTTAATGCTTTACAAACACTTTCAAATATGAGATGTAGGTTACTTTAACCCGCCATGCAAGTGCAGTTCGCTGTTAAGATATAACCATTTGCTCGATATACAATAACTCTATAGACATGTTAAGATATAGCAGTTTGCTCTATATACAATAACTCTATAGACATGTTAAGATATAGCAGTTTGCTCTATTTAAATGGTAAATGGACTGCATTTATATAGCGCCTTTAAGGACCTGTGGCCACTCAAACACTTTACAATTATTGCCTCACATTCATACACACATTCATACTCCGACGGCGGGTCAGCCATGCAAGGCGACAGCCAGCTCGTCGGGAGCACTCTACCTCCTGAGCCACTGCCGCGACTATGAGCGATAACCATAGCTCATAGAACTGGTAGTATTTTGCAAACCATGTTAGTTCTACAGCAAAGTCTCAAATAATCGTACTGTTCTACTTTTTTGATCCGAGTCCGGCAACGTAACATGATTTTGAAAACATGGTTGTTTTCCTTAGATGGTGTTCTACCATACCAGGCCATATTACAATCTCATTATACAGTATTATACCATACCAGGCTATATTACAATCTCATTATACAGTATTCTGCCATACAGGCTATATTACAATCTTATTATACAGTATTCTACCATACAAGGCTATATTACAATCTCATTATACAGTATTCTACCATACCAGGCTATATTACAATCTCATTATACAGTATTCTACCATACCAGGCTATATTACAATCTCATTATACAGTATTCTGCCATACCAGGCTATATTACAATCTCATTATACAGTATTCTACCATACCAGGCTATATTACAATCTCATTATACAGTATTCTACCATACCAGGCTATATTACAATCTCATTATACAGTATTCTACCATACCAGGCTATATTACAATCTCATTATACAGTATTCTGCCATACCAGGCTATATTACAATCTCATTATACAGTGTTCTACCATACCAGGCTATATTACAATCTCATTATACAGTATTCTACCATACCAGGGTATAATACAATCTCATTAGACTGTAATATACCCTGGTATGGTAGAATACTATCTCATTAGACGGTATTCTACTGTACCAGGGTATATTACATCTCATTAGACAGTATTCTACCATACCAGGGTATATTACTATCTCATTAGACGGTATTCTACTGTACCAGGGTATATTACATCTCATTAGACAGTATTCTACCATACCAGGGTATATTACTATCTCATTAGACGGTATTCTACTGTACCAGGGTATATTACATCTCATTAGACAGTATTCTACCATACCAGGGTATATTACATCTCATTAGACAGTATTCTACCATACCAGGGTATATTACATCTCATTAGACAGTATTCTACCATACCAGGGTATATTACCATCTCATTAGACGGTATTCTACCGAACCAGGCTATATTACCATCTCATTAGATGGTATACCATACCAGGCTATATTACAATCTCATTAGACAGTATTCTACCATACCAGGGTATAATACAATCTCATTGCCTTTTTCTGCGTTTATTTTACGGTTTAATAAGGTTAAGATGTGTCAGATTCTGAGGTATTCTCTACGGCTCATCACCACCACCGTAATTTGAGAGAAAGACACGCATGTAATTTGTTTTTAGGGGGATTACTGGAACAACACCCAATATAGAAAATAAAGTAATAACCTTAATTTGATTATGTGTCTAAACTTCGGACACTTTCTTGGATACCATAGATAAAAACTTAACACTTGATGCTGTTGAGGTTGAGCCAAGAGCCAACCTCGGCCTCCTAACCTCATTAAGCCGTAAAAATAATCACTTTATAAGTGGTAGGATAGAAGACCGTCTAAGGAAAACAACCATGCCTTCATATTCAAGTTTCACTGCTGGACATATTCAGATAAACATTACATTAACAATGTAATGGTGTTTGCTATGCGTTCAGGGAATTCTGCCTCCAACCAAAGCCCTGACCACAAACCAGCGTTATTGTTATTGCTAACAGAAAAGAGGTCTATTGGTGAATGTTAACTTTTTCAAGTAACACTCGCGGTCCCGGAGAGCATATTTAGAGAAACGAAACTTGCTGGCCAGTGTGGGCTAATGAGTTCAGGATTCTGCCTCCACCTACGCTCCACCCACAAAAAAGACCTAATGGGTCTGTATATGATGGAAGGTATGTCTACACTAGGCATAACATAGAAGGTATGTCTACACCAGGCATATACAAGATACAAATACAGAAATATCAATTATTGTGAACCTATACTCTTCAATTATGTCAAGTAAATAATGAATAAAGTAAATACAAATAATGTATTGAATATTAAATACATGTATTGCTGCCTCAATTTCAAATCTCATCAATGGGATAGTGCAAATTATGCAAAGAAATTGTCAAAACAAGGTTAAAGGTTATTGAATTACTCTGTAGTGGCAAGTAACTCCTTAAGTTGTGAGCAGAGTAGAAGCTCCTCAAGATGCAAAAGCAGTTAATTGTTATCTTCCGGACTTCTATAATTCCCTAACCAATAATTAATTCCTATCAACTGGCACAAAAAAACTAATAAACAATTAATCTGATACCCAACTCCTCTGTTTGTGTCTCTGTCTCCAGATTTCCTCTTCAGCTCTTGTGGACGTCAACAACCACCAAACTGATGACGGTCGGCTAACTGAATTAAGACGGAGAAACTTTTTCACGTTTGACACGGTAAGAGCTCATTTTCATCCAAAGCCCACAATGTGAAACTTTTGTAATGTTTTGTAATCCTACAACTATCAATATCAGAGCAAAATGTACGGTTGTACTTCATAATTATAATAAAATAATGTAATAATAATAATAATAATAATAAATATAATAAAATATATGGTAACACTTTAGATTAGGGACCACATATTCACCATTAACTAGTTGCTTATAAGCACACATATTGGCTCTTTATTAGTCATTATAAAGCACTTATTAATGCATTATTCTGCATGACCATATTCTACAACTACTAGGCCATTCACTTTAATATTAGAGTTTTCCCTCAATAACCTCCTAATTACTTATTGAGTAAGTAAGGAAGTTGTACATAAATTACGATGTTGGCAACTAGTAATGGTGAGTGGGGGTTACCAAAAATATATATTTGCAATATATTGTATATACAAAAAAAAGTTTTGATCTCAGTGGATAGTGTCATCTTTCTGGAAAAAAGGATTATTAGTGTTTAGGATTAGTTTGGTTATCAACCTGAAATGGGAGTGTTTCCACAATGTTTCTTAAAACAGAGGAGACCATTTGCAACGTTGTTCCTTACGAGACGGTCAGTTAACATAATTCAAAATTGAGCTAAAGTCCTACAGAATTAGCAGAGGTGGATGTCTACTTCCCTGATTTTAAATATTTATTCTGGTCTTGGCATACCCATTGGCTCACATTGACAAGCAATGTGTATAACCTGTGCTTTTTAAGCCATAACATTGTGCTTTTTGTCAAATATAGCAATGTTGTTTCTTAGTTCCCACCACTACTGACAAAACAAGCACACTCATGGGTGTTTAACATTGTGGCCTGAAGATGCACAGATTTAATATCAATGATAGAACCTGAGTATCCATACATCTGAATTACTCAAGAGTTCAGGTGCATCATATTGCAGTTCCCTCCCTTGCTGAAACTACAGTTTTCCATTTACATGGTGACTTTAATAATTCATATGCTGGTGTTTAAGTGGTGATGGGGACATGAGTGAACGTGTTTGACTTCATCTTGTTATTTTTATGAAGTGTCTGTTGAATATGCTTCTTATAGTGTTCATTATAGCAGTATTTTCATGTTGTGTAATATGTGCATGTGTACGTCCCTGGACCTGTAAAAGTTTCTCAGCTTCCACGGATTTGAGTATTAAAAGCTTCCTCTGGCATCCTTTTCTCCAAGTGTAGGGAAATGTGATGGATGACATACGATGTTGCGTTATTACCCTCAGGTGTGCTCTTTACACGTGTGTGTCTTTGCTCTCAATAGAAGTGTCTTTCAATGTTCTCAGCCTACAGCCGAGGACAATAGGTGTCAGCCCGAGCGTGGAAGGAAGGTGACCTCATGCACGCGTCACAGGCCGAGGTGATGCATGGCGAGGTCCAACAGGGTTCATCCTACAGCCCTTTCACACCAACGTGGAAACCATGTGCAAACCGTTCGCAAACTGTTCGCAAACCGTTCGCAAACTGTTCGCAAACCTGAATTTTAACCGTTCTGAGCATTTCCACCACAAATAAATTTGTTCGGATCCCGAAAAGTTGGTTCCAGGAATCCCGAAAGGGACTTTTAATTTGGTGGAAAAGGGAGAATAGGGGGTGAATTCCAGCCATCAACCAGTTCGCAGCAGGAACTAAACTACCGCTACTAACTGCTTAACCCTACAGAGGCGATTAGCACTGCTCCCAGACAATGAAGAGCTAAGAATCAATGCTGTGGGTTTTGAGTTTAGCTTTGATGCTATCGAAGGAGGTTCCTTCTCAGATTACAAGACTAGCCCAGTGTAAGCGTGCAAGCGACAAGGCCCTATCGCAAGCTTATTTCTCATTAAAGAAATAAGCTCATTAAAGGCCAGCTCTGGAAGACCGGCGCGGCCAGTAAGTGGTGGTCAGGCAACACAAGGTCTGCGAGGTATGATGATCACCTGACCTCTCGGGAGGTAATCACGTGACACCGCGGAGCGAATGAGGAACACTAAACGTGGGAGTCTGTGCATCTGACATGGATGAAGAGCATTGAGTTTGTATCAACCATGAGTGTGAAAGCAACATACAGAGCATGGCATTAAATATAATGTTCAGATTTAATAGAAATGGAGATGACGTTGTGTGAGCCGTCGTACTCGCAGGCATGAGTTATCAGTTAACAGTCAACACAGACTATCGGTCACCACAGAACAAACACATTATTTTAACTCATTTTGTATCGTTTTATTACGCACTGATTTGTACATTGTGTTTTTTGTTTGTAGTTTTACATTCATCCAAACTTGTCAGTGAGCCACCACAAGGGTGCAGATTACATTTCTTGTCCATAGAGAATTTGCCAGTTCCCTGGCCGATTCAAGGTGCACTGTGTTCCCATGCCAACAGTCCCCTTTACTCTAACTGGACAATTACGCAAAACAAATACTGGGTGATAATGTAATCGCTATTTGGGTTATTATTATATTCTCATGGACAATGCCATGTTGTAGTATTTTAAATAAACTACAAGAACAAAATGTGAGGTATGTGTCCACAGTGTAACATGTCAGTAGTTGTGGTGTAATGTCTGCATGCAGCCTATATTAATACATTTATTTTATTTTTTATAACAATTAGATCAATGGTGTGGAAAGTATAATCCTGACTATCTCCCACACCTCCCCTGCAACTATCTGGCAAGGCATCAGAAAGGGGACTGTCTCTTTAATAGTTTTCCTTTATTTCCTGCTGAGGACCTTGTAGCCCACATTTGAACTCATTTAGAAACTGAAAGTGGAGTGAGAAATGGGAGGAAAGAGGTGAGGTGTCCGTGGGATGAGCTGGGGATCAGATATCACACAGGCCTGGTCCAGTAGTAACCGGCGCTGGGTTTGAATGATGCACACCACCAGTACCACTGGACTGGACCCCCCCACCCCCATCCCATCACTTTGTCATGTATGTGTATGTGTTACTACTAAGGTCCAACAGGTTCTTCGGATACCAAGCAGGGCCAGACCTGAAATAGACCACTAACTACACCCACGTCCCATACGAGGATCTGTGTTATTATATATATTATATATTATAGCCACCGGTGGGGCCCACGGGTCCAGTAGCAGCCTGCTGTATATATGTATTATATATATACTGTATTATATATGTGGACAAGGTTTTCCGCTTGGAAAAACCAACACCAGCACCCCCCCCCCCAACACCCCCAGCACCCCCCCCCCCCCCCCCCCAAACACCACCAGCACCCCCCCCCCCCCCCAACACCACCAGCACCCCCCCCCCCCTCCCCCCCCAACACCACCAGCACCCCCCCCCTCCCCCCCCACACCACCAGCACCCCCCCCCCCCCCCACACACACACACACACACACACACACACACACACACACACACACAGGGGCATGAGAAGTGCACGAAACGGGACCCAAACAAAAAGAAAACACCACCAGCACCACCAGAACCAGTACCACCAATACCAGTACCAGTACAGACTACAGTTCCCAACCCAGGCGTGTGTGCTTGGCCCGGTTGTCCCATCCGTGGGCGGGCCGTATAATACAGATACAGCACCTCCTCCCTCACCCTCCTCCCCCCCGGTGCGCGCGTGTTATTACTGTAAAAGATGACTCCTGCTGCTGCTGCTCTTCTCTGTGTGTGCAGCGGAAGGAATGTCGGAAAGGGCCGAAGATGACGTCAGGGCCGAGCCGCGCAGAGCTGGCCGCCAGCTGAAGCAGCGGGGCGGGAGCTCCGCAGCAATGGCGGCGGCGGCGGCGGAGCAGCAGCAGCAGCAGCAGCAACAGCGGAGGTCCCTGCCGAGCCCGGAGGCCGTGTTCGGACAGCCGTGGGCCAGCTGGGTCGACGCGTCCAAACTTCACGGCAACGACGGTGAGGACGCGGGCGGAACCGGGACCGGGACCCAGGACCGGGACCGGGACCTGGGGGGGGGGACGTGACAGCTGTGTTTTTTTTTTTTTTTTTTTGCTGGCCGATCGCATGCAGTTTTTTCGGGGGGTTTGTGTGGAGAAACGTGCCGCGTACGCAAGCAAGTGCAACTATTCACTGGTTGTGTGTGTGCGTGCGTGTGTGTGTGTGTGTTGTGTGTGTCTGTTGGATTGGGTTCAGGTGCCGATTCGGAGGAAAGTTTCAAAGACTTCGGGAGGAACCGAGAAGCCATGCGTCTGTGCAGAGAAGGTAAGCCCGTGTGTGTGTTGTTGGTCCATAGGTGTGTTTTTGATTGTGAGGCTTTGCACACACGCACCTATGCACATGCGCGCGCGCGCGCGCACACACACACACACACACACACACACACACACACACACACACACACACACACACATACTTTTGTCCCATGCAGGCCTGTTGGTGTGTGGGTTCAGATAACTTGATATATGGGTCAACTCCTTTCAGTGTCAGTGCTGGGTAATATAGGAGTAATATAGTAATATAGGCCCAGGCGTAGTGGAGGCTGACTTGCTGTCATAATTGCTGTCATTATTATTTAGTGTTGTTTGGTGTGCGTTGTGACACGTTGTGATTAAAGGCGCCGCGGGCTTTCCTGGGAGTTGTGCTGTGTAGTATTGCTGTATGCTGTACCCAACTGTGTTTTTAGCATGAGCTATGTTTTACGCAAAAAAGCCTTATTGATGCTTTGTGTGAAAAAGGGAAATTGCACACGAGTGCACACTTTTTATTCGGATCAATAATGTCATATCTAATATAATTTTTCTCCGATATAAAAAAAAAACGACCACAAGTCTCAAGCTACAATATTATCCTTAAATAGTATGAAATTGTACAGCAACAATCTGCGAAGTGACTTAAAAATATGTTGTCTATTCTAGTCCTCTTATGCTTCCTACACGTATATTTAGTAACGTGCACCTTAAAAATAGAGTACCATTAAACAGTTGGTGTGGCAAACCTCCTTCCAGTATGACGTCAAATCGCTGGCAAACCAGTACTGCACAACTGCAAAGCACATGCGCCCGCCAAAAGGATATATATATATATATATATATATATATATATATATATATATATATATATATATATATATATATATATACACACTATATCTACATGCACTTGAGCAAAACATGTGGACAAGGACTCTTCTGTGAGCTCATTCATTCATTTGGTTTTAACATGTGGGAGGCCGATGTCTGAATACTACTGATAACTTCTGATCCATGTTGATGAACGCTATGAATCTGGACACTTTCTGACTGGTGGAGAGTTGCCAACGTCATTGTTCTTAATGTAAATCAGTTGAGTCTTAACAAAGGCGGTGTCGCCGGAGGATTGGGAAAAAACAACAATTAGAGGCTTGACGCCGTATCTACCTGTTCATTGTACACGTCATTTGAATTAGTCGTGCGCATTAGGGATAAGGGATAGGATTCGAGGCCCATGTGCAAAAACAATCCCTTGCAGTATATATGGTCACGTTTCCTTGTAAGAATGCAGGACGCATAATGCTGCCATGGACAGCTTTAAGATTGTGAGTTAATGTTTGTGAAATGGGTTTGGATTAAAGGATTTACTGTTTTTTACTTAGTTTTTTTGGAAAAACATAATTGAATAATCAGACTACAGACAGAATAGTCATTAAGTTAAAAGCATTTGATTACACAAGCGTTTACAGGCTAGAACACACTAACGTCATATTTCTTTATTGGACCTCTGACACCAGACGACTACGCGATAAAAGTTCAGTCTCAAGTACACCAGAAGTTACAGATTTAGAAGAATATCAGTGAAGTTGTGTTGGGAGAAAAATCCAGTGGGGTTAGTTTGATAATGTGGTCTGATAAACAGGTCCTCTTCCATGGACTGTGATCCCTGTAGTATTCTAGTGAACAACTAAACATACATGGTTTTAAAAGCTTAGTTTATAGTTAAAACACTGGTTGTGTCTTGCGTTGTGTTATGATGAAGAGGCCGACCAGGATATCTTTGGAGGCAAAATTTATTCAGACAAAAGACGTTAATAATAAAATCCTCGGTCAATCCTGCTCATAAAACTTGAGCTCCAACACAAATGAAATGACACAGGAATATGTGAGCGTACTACACAATAAGTAGCCAGTAAACTTGGAAATGTAATTTAACAGAAAGGCTAAAACACAGACATTTCTATGACAACAATGACCGCTTACCTCTCCCATGGAGTACAATGGCAAAAGGGGAGAACTAAAGGTTGGGAACACATTTAGGTGAACGTCTAACATGTCAGGTTGTAACTATTCACACAGACTGTGTAATTATAATACTACATATTATTGTATATTTGACTCTGACTCTTACACATATAAGTGCTGTATAATCGACTGTCATGAGTCAACCGTCAGTTTTGTTTTGTACCGTCTCTGTTGTGGCCGTTTGTAAGCTCTGTTGATCTGTCATGATGCACGTAGCTAGCCTTGCAGCAACTTTCTGGATCTCAAAAGGAGATGAGTCAGGACGCAACAGCGGTCTCGTCCGCTGGACAGCCTCTCTACAACAGACACACATGATCACATCACAATCCCTTTGTATTGGACGTGATTGTAAGGGAAGGGTCTATGCGATGGCATGGGCGTGTGTGAGTGAGTGGTCCTGACTAGCTCAACTGGTAGAGCATAGCATTAACATTGCCAGGGTTAGGGGTTCGAATCCCACTGGGACCACCCATGCTAAAAATGTGTGCTCTCACAGGACTGTAAGGCCACCAAATGGCGTATATTATGTGTGTGGCGTATATTATATTGTGTGTGTTTGTGTGTGTGTTTGTGTGTGTGTGTGTGTGTGTGTGTAGCACGTGGAATGGGCCTAAAGTTGAAGTCCGGTTAACTTTATGCAAATGCACACATTGTTTGAAGTGCTTTGCCATTCACATCACACACTTTCAGTTGTGCCCAGTAGGACTGACTACAAACAGTTAAACACACAGAGGTTGTCCTGTTTTAAGGCTGTTGAAACTCAAAATTCATAAAAGACAGCTGTTATAATCTCTAATGTTTCATATGTTTGATTTATATGTGCAGCTTCTACACTGGTGATATCTCGATGAAAAGTCGAGGTGGGAATTGGCAACTCTTGGCCCTGCAGGCTGTTTATCCTGATGTTTTCTTTCAAAGTTTCAATTGGCACAGCCGCAAAATCCCTCTCGTTGGTTGTCTTTCTTTCTGATGAGAGTTCTTCTGTTCAGTATGAGAACTTAGCTTAAAGCTTGCCATATGCAGTTTAGCTTTGCGGTAATACAGCATAGGTCAAATGTATACAATTTCAGGAACACAATAAGGCTTTTGTCTATCCCAGAGTGTTTTCCTCGTATGGTTCTCCGTTAGTTTCTGACTCTTGAGTTTTTGGCGGCTGTGTAGTCCAGGATGGATGGATGGAGTGAGTCGCTGGTGTATTTGTAAGGGCAGTGATCCAACGTTTAATATGTTGTCTCACTGTGAGGTCTGTACCTTCTGAGGCATTTGTACCATTTGGCTAGCAAATGATTGGCTAATTGATGATTGGTAATTTTCAATTACAAAAAAATACTGTAGTGTAATGACTATTATACATTTGCAATTTGGAGATGACAATTTTGAATTTTGATAATATTTATAAAGCACCTTTATTGCATATATGATGCTGACAAATTAATCCATTAATAATGAATACAGTGTTGGGCTTCACAAGCCTGTTGGCTGCTTTAAGGGGGGGGCTGACCTAAATAGATATTGTCTGTGTGCTGAGGTTATGCTGTTTGGAAATAGACGGGATCGTTGTCCTGCGAGGTTAAAGAGAAAGCTTGGAGAGCAACACACAGACACAGACACACACACACATACACACACAGGTTACTTACGTTCTAATTGAAGCGACGCCAGTCTGGTGGAAATTCTCGAACATTCAGAAAAAGCATTTGCCCTTCTCCCTACTCGGTATTACAGTTGTCATCGTTGTGTTTACCAACTCTGTGGCGTTCCTCATGAGTGCAGTGTGTGCTCATAACATATTATGCATCGATCGTGTGTGTGTGTGTGTGTGTGTGTGTGTGTGTGTGTGTGTGTGTGTGTGAATGAGAGGGGGGGTTACAAGTGCGTGCCTACACCTCTCTTCCGTGACTCACCACCATGTTTCTCCCCTGGTGTGACACTGCTTTTAACGCGCACGCACACACCCGCGTCAAGTCGTGGAGCTTATCATAATGACGTGCCTGAATGTTCTCCCTGGGATCCCACTTCTGTTTTTTTTTTATTATATGGTAGCAGGGAGTGAAAGTCGGAAGAACTTGGAAATGCATTGCATTGAATGTCAGCTGCAGGTCAGTGTGTGTGTGTGTGTGTGTGTGTGTCTGACTCTGTGTGTCTGACTGTGTGTGTGTGTGTGTGTGTGTGTGTGTGTGTGTGTGTGTGACTGTGTGTGTGACTGTGTGTGTATAGATGGCTTGGTGGTGCTGAAAGCCCGCCTGAGCTGATACGGTCCTCCGCCTAGATCATTCATCACTGCCATGGAAGGGGGGCGCTGAAATTAACTGGACTCTCATTCTCTCATTTGGTGTACCGCTCACAGACGCCTGTCCCCCTCCCCACCCCTCCTCCTGTTTCATGGCGTCTCTGTTCCCTTTGTCTCACTAAAGCCTGGGCGTGTGTCTGGACACTGTGATTTTCTTTTCCCACCTCCACCTCTTTAAGTATTCCTCTATCTTGTTCTCCTCCTGCTCGCGCCTGCTCTTACTGCGTTCATGTTCCCCGCATCTCCGACTCAGTGGCTGACTTCCTCTTTCACCCATTTTTTTCCTTCGTCTTCTTCTTGTCCTCGCGTACAGGGAAGAGAGAAAGGGAGAGGGAGAACGAGGCTGACACAATGGCGTTCTACCACTTTTCAAGTCGGGGCCATTTCGGCGGTACAGTCGTGCCAGTGAACTGAATGCAGAGTAACATAACGATCCAGCCAGGCAGTTTTTTATTTATATATTTATTTTTTAGTCGAGCAAGTGAAACACTTCACGGAGAACACCGTCTGATCCAGAGTGGGGTCTGTTGGATCCTGCCAGAAAAAAAAGGCATGCGCTTATTTGGACGCTAATGTATTCCTGCTTGGGAGTAGCTTATTGTAACTGAGAATACTAAACACTAATATTACAAAAATGATCTTGAAATGCAACATCATTGACTAGACTGTACTGGGCACTGCATTGTTGATGCAGATAAATGTGCAATAAGAAGTGTCTCAGAACTCAGAGGTGGGCTTCTGCACGGCCTAAACCTGCGCTGTTCACAAGAGGAGATGATGATGATGATGATGATGATGATGATGATGATGATGATGGGAATCTGTGCACACTTGGTCTCTCTTGCAGCAAAGCAAAGCCCTCAGCGATGACTGTTGGCAAAGCAATTTACCACTCAAGTTCTATATTGTTCACAAGCCTCTCGCCGTAACGAGGCTGCTGTTGCCGTTCCCCGTGGCGATCCCCAAAAGCTGTGAAAATGAGCCTCTTAACTGCATGGCAGTTGAAGTAGACACTTGTGAGTATCTTTCAACACTTGGACGTGCCTTTTAGTTAAGTAGCGGCTTGTTGATTCATCCACATCAGACCGCAAATGGCCTCTCAGTAGAGGAAGCCAGCCAGGTAGGCCCTTCTACAAGTCTAATTGCTCTCATCTCTTCCAGACTTCACCAGCAAGGCTGAGGCTGGAGGACCCTTGACGGTCTCGATGGAGTGCGTACTGGAGATTGACTCCAGTTCTGCCCCCCATGCGTCTCATTGCCATACCCTGGGCGATGTCTCAATTATTCTCCTTAATTCGGCCGTTTCTAGTTCTCTGAGCTGAGATGCATTTTGATCACGTTCACTTGGAGAGCGGCTTCACGACCGCTAGAGGCTGTTGTGATGTTTAGAAGGGAATTTCAGACAAATGCAGTATTTGCACCCCGTTTGTACTGATTATAATTTGCCATAGTGTTGCCTGCTGAGTGCATTGTTCATGTTTGGTTCCAAAGGGGTCAGGAGTGGGCCATTTTATGCAAGTTGTAACTGAATATCCTTTTTTCCACGGGAGCAAATTAAAAAGCTGTTCTTCTTTCTCAGAATAGCATCCAAGTGTGGATTTTGCACTTTGCTAGAGAATTCGACCATTGCCAGAAAATTCTGTCTCAGTTGGCATTAAATACACTTCCACTCTTGATGACGCCGCTAGATTTAGAACTGCATGCTGTCTATGTGTAGGTCTTGCCGGTTCTGGAGACTCGATCAATTAATTATCTTGTGCAAAGGTAAATGTACGTACCCTTTTTTCTTTTTTCTCTCTTTTTGGCAACCATTGCTCGTAGGGATTGTAGACATAAAATCCCAGCGTTTAAAACAAGGACTCAAACTGAATGAAGGAGTTCAAAAGGCAAATTTTAGAGGAATCATGTCTACATATGTTGTTATAATATTACGTTTTTTCTATTATTATTATCACTACTGCTATTATAATTTGTTAATCAAATATTGGATACTGTACACCAGGATCAGAAATTAATGGGGGCTTGGGCATTTTGCCCTAAAAAAAATTACAATTGCCCTCGAAATCGGGATGGATTTATAATGCCCCCATAAAATAGATAACTTCTGTATTTTACTCTGTATTTGCAAAGCGGGTCCGGACTTTTTCATGCTTTGTCATGCAACATAGAAAATGTGGTATTCCCTAACGTATGATAAAATAGCCAACGATATTATTCAGGGGGGCTGTGGTGCTGTACACCACTCTACTCTCGTGCACACGTGAATCAGAATCTGAGCTCAACAGCTAAACTTGCACCAACAGACCCGATTGTTTATCTAATGACATACAAGTGTATGTATTCTGCCTGTAATCTATTTGCAAGTAAATTATTATACTTTACATCAATTCAGACTCACTGACTCCAAAAAGATAACAGTTCATTTTTTTCATAAAAGCCATCTTGTCCTCCCACTTGGATTGTTTGTACTACATTAACTTGCATATTTCCTTGTCTTTGCATTCTTAAGAATTAATGCCTTTTTTACATTCCTGCAACCTTTTTGTTTTTAATTTGTGTCACCCTGGTCATTTCTAATTTGGTTCAATGCAAGTAAAAGTAATGTAATATCTACATAGATGCTTTGCATTTGGACATCAGTGTTAATGCTCCTCTGACCATCCCCACTATAGGGGAAGAGATTCTATAGACGTGTTAAAATACACCCTCAGTCTGTGATCATTTCTTTTGTAAACCACTGCTACCACACTGTTAGGAAATGTAATTGTAAGTACTCTTTACAGGGGTGAAGGTTTGCTCCCTGCTGGAGAACCAAGCAAATGCTGGCCTGGTTTATTTACCTCTTCCTGACTTCTGCCCTCTCTGCTACTTCTACAGACATGCCCATATTTGGCCAGTGTCCCGCGCAGGACGACTTCTACCTGGTGATGTGCAGCCACTGCAGTCAGGTAGTGAAGCCGCAGGCCTTCCAAGCACATTACGGTGAGTCTCTCGCCCCCCCTCTCTCCTCAGGAGTTTCATAGTGGAGGGCATAGTGAGTGGCCCATTTAACAGCCTATCATTTTTCTTCAGTTTGCTGGTTCCCAGGGAAACGGATGGAAAGCATATCTGGACACACACTCAGTATGAATACCTTCCAGGGATGCAAGAATTTCCATTGCCAAATCTGATTTGTCATGCTCTGCTCGTTATGGAATAATAATCAAATGATTTTGATATACTTCTATGCAATAATGGCAGACCAAAGAAAGACCAAGAAAACCAAAAGAACAAATAACTTTGAAAGGCCACAGTGGTTATACTAAAATATAACCACCAATAGTACATTGTAATATAATTGGAGGAATCACTCCATTCTAGATTAAACTACTCATTTGGTACACCAGGAAGCTTAAATTAAGTGGTCCTTTATTTCAGCTCTATGCTGATTTCAGTTCTTCCACTGGGAGGCTCACAATAATATCGGGCTCTTTGCATTGAATCTTTGAATAGTCGGCAGTGAATACTCGGCAGTGAATAGTTGCTAGTGAATAGTCATCAATGAAAAGTCATCAGTAAATAGTCATCTATGTGGAGGTCACCTATGCGTTCTAGACATCTCTACCATTAACACGAACACTGTCCCTCCCCGAGATTTGGTGCCAAGCGTGGTTTGAACGGTGAAGGGTTTTATAGCGAGGCTAGGTTAAGCTATGCTAGACTAGGGCTGATGTATGGGAACATGAGACGGGGGATCAGCAGAGGGGGGAGTTACGGCATAGTTTCTGGTACCTCAGGGATTCGTGCAAGAAATCTGCTTACGGCTTCAGAGCACCAGCGGCAGTATTTCACACATTAACACACTCATGGGTATTAACCCCATGTTCTCCCAGCGACGTGCCTCTCGCCTGGTCATCCTATCTTTCTCAACAGAGCAACCTGAGATGACTTTCATGAAAAGATTCTCGCCTCCAGCCTTTTCTGTTATCATGCTTATAATCCCTATGTTAACGTGTGCCGTGTTCTCCCAGCTGTGTGTATGTGCATGTGTTCTGCTAATGTACTACAATTCCAGGTCAGAATTAGGATGGTAGGTTGTGTTTGTGTAGAAGTGTGGTTGGTATTTTACTTCCCATCCGACGTGGCTAGTTGGACTGGTTTCCTTTTTCCCAGAATGCCGCAGAGCAGTGGATAAAAATGCCTCTAGAACAAATTATTGCGCAATTATTCACCATGGCAACATCATGGCTTGTTGCTATTGGGGAATTAACAATACAACATAAAAACAACGGTCAAGCTCATGTTGTTG
>JAOPHQ010005477.1:0-30000 GCA_030340625.1 Merluccius polli | reverse complement strand
CATGTATCTGAATTGTACTGAACTGTAAATCACTTTGGCTCAGAGCATCTGCTAAATGGTACATTGACAGTGAGGCCTGTAAATTAACAGTGGGGCCCGTAAATTAACAGTATAGATTCACGCTAGTGCATTTAACATTTACTCATTTAGTAGCTCATTGGCATTTTTCATTCTGAATAATTTCTCACTTCTCTAATACATCTAATTGCCACTGATTACATCTGTAAAAATAATCCCTCAAGATTAGCCCAGTGTCAGTTGAAAACGATGGCTGATATTTACAAGACCTTAACTATTTTTCAGCCCATTGATTCTGCTCCTGCCTCACCCCTATGTATCTGCAGTTGGCTGGTTGATGCATCTCTCACACATTTCCCTGGCTCTTCGCTGCCTAGCCTGGGAACCCGACAAATCTGCTAGCTCATGTTTTATTTGCTCTGGCAGATACGTCTGTTCCCCCTCTTGTTCAGACAGATTTCCATCCGACCTGACCCGGGTTAGGCCAATCACAAATGTTTATCTAATATGGAATGGGTTTGATACGATAAAAGAGGAGTGCCGTTGAGGCATTTTCATAAACAACCAAGATGGCTGCCGCTGAAATGGAACAGTCTGTTGAATCTGCTATCGCGACAGTATTAAACAAACTGGACCATATAAAGAAGAATGAACAACTGCACTTAAAGCTTTTGTGGATAAGAAAGGTTGGTCTGGCGATGCCAAGCTACTGACTGCCCATTTTCCTCTTTCCTTCCCGCATAGACTCACACCAGCGGTGAAGGTGGAGAAGATCCACCTGAAGGTCGACCCGTCGGCCAAGCTACCCCAGGCCCCCTCTGCCATGGCCACCGCCTCCACCACCACCATCTCCTCCTCTGGCACCACTGTGAGCTCCAATACCGCAACGGTCACCTCCTCATCTTCCTCCTCCTCTTCGTCATCGGCCCTCAAGCCAGGCCTTAACTGTCCCTCCATACCAAAGCCGCCCCTGCTGGCCCCCGGGCAGATCCCCAACGGCAGGGGCCACGCGTCGGTCCTGCTGGAGAAGAAGCAGGAGAGCAGCAGTAGCAGACGGTCCCTCTACAAGAGACTGTCAGGTCGGTGTCTCCTCACACACATTGTCATTATGTAGCAAAGTGTTATTGAAAGGGCACAAAATAGAGCAGGTACCCGCAGAGGTATCGGAAGTATTAAAAGGTCTCAATTGAAGGCCTTAAATGGCATTAAATATCTTGAATGTAATTTGCATAGGTCTTAAATATTTTTTTGCGACTGTCGGGGGAGGAAAAATAATAAACCTCAAACCAATAAATGTGTGAAATAGATATTTAGTTGACCACTGCACTGGCGTGATAACTTCATGCACCTGCAGGATACTGTTGTTGTCAGACAAGCAGCACTGCTGAGATAAACTGACAGAATTAGACTAACAAATAAACTAATAACAATACAAATAAATGTGTATACTACATTATTCCAGGTTGAGGACTGTCATTTACCTCTACGCCTTTGGGCCGTGAAATCGATATTAAATTGTGTTGTAAGGGTATGGTATTAAAAAATCTTAAATTGAACTGGTTGAAACCTGCAGATGCCCTGGGGTGTATATCGTATAATTTCATAGTGCAAAGGGATTGACGTCCACGTTTAGTGCCTTAGTGTGCAAACAAAAGCCTGTCTCATTTAGAGCAATCAGTTAGTAACACAGTTACATGAAGACGGTGATGTGGAGCTCCTTCGGTAGCGCTTTATAGCTAATGCTAACATGCTAACAAGCGCATGTCTATGAACTAGACTGATTTAATTCAATGCTCCCTTTTGATCTCATTTTAGGAACCTGGAAGCCCAGATTATAAATATTTATGTGAATAAAATTAACAATTAAAACAAATTGTATGTCATTCGAACTTATCAATCAATACAGTTAATTTGTGGATGAATGAATGATATTTTTTGTCTGAATGACGGTTGGTTTGTCTCTGTTCTCATCAATCTTTCAGAACGAGAATTCAATCCAGATATTCATTGTGGTGTCGTGGACATGACCGCCCGGAAACCGTGCACAAGATCTCTAACATGCAAGGTACTTCCCTCTCCTCCTTTCCTCCATGTTGCCTCCACCCCGACCTCCACGCTACTTTTGTCCATCGGATGATGCGTTACGGGTCCCACAGTGTCATGGAAGAACTCTTTAGTTGTCCTCTGTGCCATTTAAATGTAATGGGAGAAGGTTTGTGAAGTCCTGCAGGCATAAAGTTTAGTGTGAGCATTTTGTCTGGTATTTACAGCCGACTTTTCAATGTTACATTAACCTACAAAGCTGAAGTTCTTCACAGTACTTAACAATCCTATATTTTTCAATCCAAAACTGAAAGACATTTGTCACTTGAATCAAAGGTCAGTACCTACACAACTTTTTTGTTCTGATAATGAACACGAAAATGAAATGAATCCGTCAAACACAGACGAAGATTTTGGCCTGCAGTTCAAAGAAAATCGTAATGAAAAGTCTAGATGGGGGGGTGGGAAGCGATGGGGGCGGGTGAGATGGGTGGGTGGGGGGGGGAGACATGATATAAGCATGACCTCAGGTGTGAACGTCACCATTGTGTCCCCCCCCCCCCCCCACCAGACACATTCCTTAAGCCAGCGGAGAGCAGTGTCTGGGCGCAGGAAACGTTTTGACGCGCTGCTGACGGAGCACAAGGGCAGGGCCCGGGACCGGGAGAGGGACCACCCTCACGCCCAGCAGACCCCCCCTCTCAGGGAACCCCACCCCTCCTCGCGCCTCGTCGCCGCGACGACCCACGACCCCCACCTGGCGGCCCATGGCAACGGCCCAGCCACCGCCGAGGTCACCACCAAGTCGCCTGCCAAGCCCAGACCCCACACTGCTGGTCAGCCCCGGTAAGTGGCTCTGAGCCTATCCGTAACTATATAGGGCTTGTACATCACAATGTATCATGGGATTTTTTGTTGCCGATACTCTGCCATATTCAGAGGACTCAAGAGAGTTGTAGTCCTGTAAAATCCTAAATCAACGTAAATATACCATAACCGAGGTTAATGAAAACTTTGTTTTGCCACGTCCTGCATGTCGCTGTTTTGCCAGAAACGCTGTGACAGTAAAAGTGCAATCATAAATATTGTGTACATACAAAACACAAATATCCATTTAATATGAATGTATTCATTAACCACCATGATTTTTGAATGAAATTGCAAAGAATAGTCGATTGACACAAAATGTATTTATTAAACATTTTTTTAGAATCGTTTTATTGTTTAGGTCATTTATCAAGTACAAATACCAAACATTCACACTTACTAAATGATTAATTGATGAATTGGAAAAATGATCGTTAGATAAATCAACTATGAAAATAATGGTTAGCTGCAGCCCTAAATGAAATTACTTTTAACGTACCTTTCAGAGTGAACAGTAGCCATGGCGCTGGGCCCCCCCCAGGGGAGCCGGCAGTTGTCCATGACGCCCCCCACCAGCCACCAAGCGCCCCGGACAGCCTGTCCCGACCCTCCAGCGATGACGGCGAGAACGAGGTTGGCGAGGAGAACGCTGACAGACTGGACTGTCACTATTCAGGTTACCACCCTCGGCCGGCAGCTGTAAGTCAACACATCAGCCGCCCGCTCACAAGAATAGGTCTGCTCCATTTTGATCAGGATAATTTCAGTTTGTTATGTTGCTGTCCAGATAATTAAGCAATAAGCCACAAGATGATTTTTAGAACAGCTAGGGGGCATTGTTAGGCACCACGCAAAAAACACCCCCTAGCTGTTCTAAAATCACTGTTAATGACGGCCTCATATGGCTTATTGCTTTTATCAAACGGTTACCTAAACGGTTACTGTAGACTAGAGTTGGGTGATATGGACCAAAAATCATATCTCTGTATTTTTAGGCTGAATTGTGATGCACGATATATATCTCTGTATTTTCTACGAAGTGGGCTAAATGTTCAGTTGTAAGTCAAAGCCACATGTGAGATGTCACAAGCAAGATTTCACAAAATAAACAGCAACATAAAATGTGATAATTTATTGAAAACAAATCCTCATTCTTCCGCCAAGCAATATAGTTCCTCAAGACAGCAAAATGGTTGCCAAGCAACACAGGCTAGCATCCAAGCTTTGGCATACAGGCTTATTAATATCAAAAATGAGTTGTTATGCGGTCACAGATGTGTTTTAGAGTATTTTACAATGGCGTGGAGCCAATCAGAATCAAGACCCAACAAACTGTTTTGCTTCTTAGTTTAGGGAAAATTCATTATGTGTTGTTTGGATTCCCATTTTCTGCTGAAGATATGTGAATCCAAACAGTGTATGTTTGAAGATGGTCTGATGAATGTAATGGTCTAGTAGTGTCTGAACTCAAGGCTGTACTGGTCTGATCTGACTTTCTCTGTTCCCAGTATTGTACTTTTGGAAGTCGGCTGTTTGGCAGAGGCTCCCACACGTTTGACCGGCGCTGGGACCGCATGCGGTGTGCGCTCACTGCCATGATGGACAAGCATGTCAACTCGCAAATGTGGAAGTAAGTCTATCCGGTCACATTTCCACTGCAGCCAAATCCCTTTAGTTCAATGTGTTCTCTCACATCTGAGGTGAGTACACTGTGTTTACAGGGTTCCTACGCAGGTCTGCAAAGTATGGACGTGTATGGAATATGATTTAGGTCATTTCCTGGTCTGGATAAGGGATATGGGAAATAAAAGAGACATGGACAAACCTGTGTCAATATATTAGCGATTCCAAACCTTTATATTAACTTCCCAAAATTGATATTTCTTCAGTAAATCAGCTGCATGTAAACTCTAGTCAAAATGTGTAAAACATTTATGGAACAATTCTAAGAAAAGTCTGTAACTCGGGCCCCATGCCGTTTCTGGTGTCCGGCCCAGGCTCTGTGCCGTCTCCCCGGCTGGAACACAGCAGGACGGCTGAATCTGAAATGAGTGTATTAGTGACAGCATGTCCCGTCTGCCAAGTGACACGACCCATTTCAAATGATCATACTGGAGTCCTGGTGGTTGATGTCACTCTCTTGTTGTTGCAGGAAAATCCCTTTGGCCTTGGAGAACTCCTCTTCCTCCTCCCTTGCACCTGCCCACAGGACAAGCACAAACTCCCACGGTAGCACCTCCTCCTCCTCCTCCTCGGGCTTCCTGAGCCCCTCTGGCACGCAGGCCCCCTACGGCCAGTCGTGCGAGGGCAAGTCGGCGCTCTCCTACGGGACCACGCTGAACGCCCGCGCCTCCCCGCAGGGCGGGGCCGAGCACCCGGCCTACGGCACCACGCAGGCCCGACAAGTGTCTTCGTTGCCGCAGATGCCTTCAGCCCACTCCTCCTCCCCCCTGGCGCCTCCCCCCGTCTCAGGCCGGGCGTTAAAGTCCCGCTCCTCCTCTTCCTCCGGCGGCGGCGGCGGCGCTACCAAGGCGGCGTCCTTCAGGCCCAGAGAGAGCTCATCAGGCCCTCCCTCCTCCACGCCCGTCACACCCAGCTCCCTGGGCGGGGGGGGCAACAGCACCAGTAGCAACACTAGCTTCAGCTCGGGGAAGAAGAGGAAGAACAGCTCCTTCCCCGCCCCGTCCCACGGCCCCTCTTCCGACTCCTCCTCCTCGTCGAACGCCAACTACTCCTCCTCCTCCTTTAAGAAAAACTGTGCTAACGCCCAGGGCAGCTCAGGTAGCACCTACCACCACAGCTCGTTGGCCCCCGCCTCCTCCTCCTCCTCCTCCTCATCGCACAGCGGTGTCCACAGTGTGGGACTGAACTGTGGCCCCACTGTGCGCACCAACTCCCTCAGCCTGAAGGCGGAGCCCAGCGGGGGGCCAGCGGGAGGCTCCTCCTCGGGGCCGTCGCCACGGGGCCCCCCATCGGGCAGCCCCGCCGAGTCCATCAAGCGCATGAGTGTAGTGATGAACAGCAGCGACTCGACGCTGTCGCTCGGGCCCTTCGTCCACCACCACCACCACCACCACCAGTCCTCCTCGGAGCACCACGCCGGCTTCGGCCACCACGCCTCCGACGGCCGCCTGGACGGCAAGAAACGCAAGAGCTCCCCGGCCTCCAGCGGCGGTGGCGGTGGCGGCGGCGGCGGGGGCCCGGGGGTTACAGGAGGGGGAGGGGGCGGAGGCCCGGGCAGACCCAAGGTGGCCAAGTCACCCTCCATTAACAACATCCACGGGAAGCACGGCCGCAGCGTGCCGGGCGGCCCGGCGCTGCCCAACAACTCTCACCTCCATCAGGTGGGTTCCTCTGCCGGTGGCCGCTAGCCTGATATCAGACAGAACGGTCAACTCGTTACTCTCCATTCTCATCTTCGGTCTGACGTTGCCTCCAACCTAACCGATTTCTGTGGGGGAAGGGGATTCGATGTTCCCTAACCAATCACTAGAGTCCAACGTATCCGCCTGAATCTTAGGTCATTTTAAGTCGACATGTAGTGTAGTGTAGCCAGCCATGCCGACATACTGGTTTTGCCGGGGTTTTAAGAGTGGAGCAGGGCGAAGTAAAAACAAACTACGATGTCGGTAGACTGCTTTGGTTCCTCGAGCGGTTATAGCATTTATACCTCATAGTTTTATAGATCAACGTTTTGGTCCTAGAGCACTCTGGGGAACACATCAGAAAGAATTCGAATGGTTTTATGTCTTTTATCGCCCCACAGAGTGCATTCTGTATTTTAATATTGCAATTATATCAAACAATATACATTTCTTACTTAAGGTTTTGGCAAAGGGATTCAGTCTTCAGTAGCCCAAACTATATCTTATTGCCTTGAAATAACCATGCTGTTTTTGTAAATCCCATCGGTCTGTCAGGATGTCTCTCTTGCCAGCTGAACTACAATATTGGCTCCTACTGTAGCATCTTGCCATTCTGAATGTTATTTATGAATTCATAAATATGGCCTCATGTAACGCTAGTTCCAATACTGAATAACGATCCAAACTAGTAATATGATGTCTTAACTCGGCGCTAACATGGCTTCTCCTCCTTCCTCCTCTTCCCCAGCCAAAGGCCCGCCCCTGACAGCGGTGTCCTGGTTCTGTGTATGGAACCGGCAGACGGAGGGGGCGGAGCCAGGAGCAGTAGGCGCTCCACTGCGGGCGGCACAAGGCCTTCAAAAAGACAAGTAACCCCCCCCCCCCCCCCCCCGCAAGTCTTGTGTTACTTTCAGCTTCCCACAATCCTCAGGGTGGAGATGACGGAGAGACCGGTGACGTTAACGTCGTCAACCTCAACATTGGCACGGCCATTTTGTGAACACACCAGTTCTTCCAAAGCCATGTGCGTTGGGGTTGGGGAGGAGGGGCGGGGTGGGGTCACCTCCCGCCATTTCAGTGTTGTCTCAGTGTCCTGAGAAGGTCTTCTGGTCTGGGCCACGGCAGCAGACCCTCCTCTAGGTCTTTTGCTCAGTGGCACACAGTTGGATTTCAGGTTAAGCGGCGCTGGCTGGCGGGAAGCGCTGTGAGGCGCCAACATGGCAACACAGAGGAGCCGGCGGGCCCGAATTTCTTCCGTATTTAAAGTGTGAACGCGTGCGCCTGTGTGAATGTGTGGGGGGTGTGCGCACACTTGACTGTTTAGTGACTCTTTTTACTCTGGTCAGATATTTTACTGGACTACTGGAAAAAATCCAACGATTAACACCCACATCGCCTGATCTCAGAAGCCTTGGAGGGAGCAGGAGCGCCGCAGGAAACACGCCGGCGGGCTTCACCTTAAGACACCGGCCTCAACTCACCCTGGCGTTTTCCGTTTCTGTTCTTGGGGACATTTCACGTAACTTTGAGGTGACGCAGAGTTCAAGCCAGAGACGAGATGGCAGGGGCGGTTGGAGCCGACTCTTTTTGTTATTCAAAAATAATTATGCAAGTGTGACCTGTTTTCATGTTTTTTTACTTCGAGGTTTTTTTTTTTTTTTTTTTTCTTTTACACAGAACTACAAAGATTCTTTGTAGACATGTGACAAAGACGGATAATTGTGCATGCAAATGTCAAAGGTCACCTGATGTGCCCTTTTCAAACAAATTCTTTATCAGGGGGATGGCTCGGATTCAAGGACAAGGACGCTGGGATAGGAGCAGAATCGCGAGAGCACCCTTTCTCCCACTCTGAATAGCACTCAAGGTAGTTGCTTCACCGGCAGCGCATCCTCCCTACACGATCAGTTAGCATTGGTGCCCCCTAGTCCCGTTTGGTTTCCTTTCTTTTGTTTCTCGAAAGGTGGACAATCTTGTGCACACTGTGGTGGTGGTCTGTGTGGAAATCCAACAACCAAATCAGTGGCTTCCTCAAAACGTACACACGTCGCTTTAAATAGACGGTTGATTTATATATGCATGTATATAGGGAGGGGGCTGGACGTTGACGCCAAAGTATATTTGTATTTACCACGGTATGTGGTGGTGTTTTTGTTTGAAGCCCCTGTAGCAACAGAAATGTGTTCCAAGTAATGGCCGTGTCGGCCAGTCTTCCTATGTTGGTCCCACACGGCTGAGTACAGCGTCGACCCACTTCTTCGCCGATCATGAATAGCGTTATCGCTTGTCATTGGTTCCCTAGCTGCTCATTGACTAGACTGCACCATGAGTCGCTGTCATTATCCAATTAGTTATTTGCTTTTTTACTGAAAATGAATTATTTATTTTGAAGCACTACACCACGATAGTCTGTCATCAGGGAACAAAATTAGTACCAGCCACCAGCTGGTAAAATATGCAAGTGGCTGGTAGATTTGTTTCACTTACCAGCCAAAAAAACAATGGTAATATATTGAGTGGCTGGCAAAATTCAAAATAACAAATATTCACCAGCTATTTATTAATTTTGCACCCTGTCTTTCATTATAACCCTTATTTTGAGTTCTAGGCATTGCTAGACCTTAGGACTTGGTTTAAAGCGCAATGCAGCCCACTCTATAGAAACTGCTAGCAGGTCTGAAGAACTTAAGGCTCTAGCCAATTCACATTAAAATTTCCATAACTTGTTTAACATTATTGCAGGATACAAAACTTGCATTTCGTCAAGGAACAAAATGTGTTTAGGCTCCTAAAAGTGACGCTATTCTAAAAGCCATACCGGTATTTACCACCTAGCCACACACCTTGGCAAGATTGTCCACCTTTGTAACCACTAATCTTCTGGCTACTGAGGTGTCCCTCTATGATGGTATTGAAAACTGGACTGTTCTGAAGCCAGGCTTTAAATTGGCAACCGGGCCTAGTAGAAATGGAGTCTTAAATATGTCTATATTCCCCGTTGGTGACAGGATGCAAAGTGTTGGCTCAGTGTTAACATGAGGCTGTGGTGGAAGATTCATTGAGATGGCTTCACAGGGGGTTTTGAAAAGGTGGAGTAAAGCTAGTTTCATCCATTGTCCACTGATGTCAGATAGCATTATGAGCAGATGAAACAATTTACCTAAGTTGTTTTTTTTCTTTCTCGTAGCCGATGTATCAAAACAAGTATTGAAGTATCCCTATTTGAGAATACATATTTTGTTAACAAATTGTACATATTGAAATATGTATTTTTGCACATTTTTCGTACACATGGATGATTTTTTGGTACAACGGAAAGCCCTTATTTATTGAGTAAGCAAGAATAAAGTTGATAAGGACTTGCTCATTTGAAGTGGTTCACTGCCAAAATGCCATACGCCTACCAAGCCGAAGCATCTCATGAATCATGTACTGGGATCCTCTAAACGGGTGAAGTGTGGCCACTGTAGCGTGTGTCTGTATGACCCAGGATACCTTTATCTTTCAAGGTCTCATTCACATGTGCTTTTAACTGTAGGAGTTCTGTTTCTTTTAAATGTTGCCTATGAATCAACGTAACAAAAGGAAAGAAAGACTTGTGGCCCAATTAGCCTGTGATTCTTATCCGCCCTGCGGGCCTGAGACCGGCAGTCGTCTGACCAATTTTGCTAACAATTTCAAAAATCACAATTTTTAAGACGAATGACCTTAAACCACATTTCATGATTTGAAACTTCTATTTCGTTTTTATACGGCTGAAGGGACTTAAGCAATCATAATTTCGAGGGAGGGCAACACTTAGAAAAAAGTCCAATTGCTTGCATCGTTGTTGCCAAACAAGTCATTTGAATCACAGCTTTTAAAGGAAATTGTTTGCAGCTTTTTAAAAGATAATATTGACATGAGAAAGTGCCTGAATTTGTCTCACCCTGACTGTTTAAAAGGACAGTATTTCTTTGGGGTTAAGTGTAACTTACTTGAATGTTCAAAGTGTTTAGGAGCTCGCTTATAAAAATATCTGCCTATTGAACCCGAAATGTGGTCGAACCAGAGTCGCCCTGTACGAAAACACTCAACATAAACTAGTTTGGACTTTTCCACAACACTTCACATGACTTCCTGTGAGCCCCAGCTTGCAGTTTAAGCCACTCTAGTTTTTAAGGATTCTTGTGGAGCGTTCAATCACGTATTGTTTAAGCTCAAAATCTTCAACCATGTTTCCAGTATATGGAAACGTCGGAGGTTTTAGGTTTTTTTTATAACAACCCACACCATAGACTTAGAATGTGAAAGTGAGGACACAGCTTGCTTTTGGAAGGAAAATGTCTCCATCATTCATATGTAAAAGCGTGGGGTTTTTTTTGTATGCATTATCAAAATCAATTTGATCAGCTGGACTTTTATGTATTGGCTGCTATGTAATTCATGAACAAAATGATAGGCTAGAATTACTTAATATTTAAATAAGATTGTATAGTCTATTTGTTTTGTAACAAGTTTCTGTAAATAAAATAATTTATACTGCTATTTATACGAAAACCCTGTCTCCGGCTGTTTCCTCGAGTCAATGCCAACAGATTCATTAAACGTAGTTGAGAAAACATTTTATTATATACATAAGGATCACTTTTTTCCAAAGTTTGGGTCCAAATAACAACTTGCACAAAAGGGGTAACCGGGTGTCATTTGCGACGCGGACAAAAAACAGAACGTGTGCGTCGGCGTTACATATTGATGACTCTGGACAGCTTCTGGACTCTGTTGAGCAGCAGGTCCCCCTTCTTGATGGTCTCCTGGTACTGCCAGTTCTTACTGTCAGGCCTGCGGACCGGAGGAGGACAACGCTCATTAGACTGGTGCTAATAAACAAATGATATGCTGGCCCTTGCGGTTGGGTGTGTACGAAAGTGAATTTTTTACCTGTTGGTTTCCACTATCTCATTTACTTTGTCGATTTTACAGTGGAGACGGCCGGCAGCAATGAACCTAGAGAGTTCCCTGGGGGGGGGGGGGGGGGGGGGGGAGAGGAGAGTAAAAATTTTATTTATGGTGAACTGCGGAGGAGAGACAAGGCTGTTGCAAATCTGCACAAAGAAAACATGGTTTACAATGTGGATTGCCTTGGGTTCCTAACACACACACTGAATCAATACAGGTAGAATGAGATGGTATGAGATGCTGCCTTTCAGATTCAAGTCCTAAACTTGCACTTCCGAGTCTGGCGGCTCCAATTGTAACTGTATGCTGTTTAAGTTCTGGACAGAAGCGTCTGCTGAACGTGCTGCGGTGGGACTCACTGGTCTATGAACTCGTTGCTGACGCCGAAGGCCTCAGCCATGTAGCCCAGGGTCAGGGAGCGGTAGGACTCGAGCAGTTGGCTGTAGGCCTGGATCCTCATCTCCCTCACGTAGTAGCGGTAGTGTGGGGCGAACAGCCAGTCCTTCTTCATCTCCTGTTCCACCGTAGCTGTGGGGGGGGGGGGGGGGGGGGGTCATGCGGTTAGCCACTATGGCCATCTTTCGATAACACTTCCATGCCGTGGACAGTTTGACACATGCCCCGAGTTTTAAAAAAAAATTAAAAGCCACGAACACAATCCGCATATTATGCGTTTCTAAGAAACGTAAAGTAGACGTTTACAGTGGTAAACTATACAAGTAGTACTGTACAATACATAGGTAATACGGCCAGATTTTGAAAACTACTTGGCCAAAAAGAATTGTAGAAATTGTAGGTGCACTGCACCTCATCATCAGTCACTTAGCTTGCTGGTCATCTTAGTTAAATCTAAATGAATATGTTCATGATCACTGGTACTATTGACCATACCCAGAGACTGGAAGAAGACAGAGTAGCGGCACTCGTAGAGGGAGAACAGGTACTGGCGGACGGGTGGCAGGCTGTGAAGCACCTCCAGGATCTCTGCTCCCTTTATCACCTGGGGGAAGCATGAGGAGGACACACCACCTTAAAAGACAACCGCTACATACAAGACTGAAGGGATCTGTAGGTCTATTCTATGCGTTAGTGACGTCCATCGAACTGGGCTTTGACTATTTCAACACAGGAAAGTGTGCATAATGTCCATTAAAAAAACGGATGGTTTAATCCAAACAAATTCTAAATGTTAAGTCCTTGAGGGGAGTAAAACCCGAAATTGCCATTTTGGACCCGCTACCTTCGTGTCCATTTCACGTGTCATGGGGTTTCCCCGCGTACCTTCTCCCGCAGGTCGGGCCTCTTCAGGGCAATCATGCACACGTAGACCGTGTACGTGACGAAGGTCTTGTAGTCCATGAGCTCGTAGGAGGTGAAGGTGGACACCGTGTCCAGGAAGAGCTCGGCCGCCTGCTTGAAGTCCCGGACCGCCACGCAGTAGAGGCCCTGGTACACCTTGAGACGGTTCCTGCGGTCCCAGTCGCCACCCTCCTCAATCAGGCTTAACGACCACACAGAGAGGCGGGGGGGGACATGAGAAGCACGCGTCGACACGTGTCCAGCATTTACAAATGGCGTCTTAAAAAGGTCCCTTATTTGACCACCAGGTGTGTTGTTGATTAGCCATTACAAGTCAAAATCTACCCTCTAGTGACATCACAAGTGGGAGTGACCAGCCGACCCAGTGGACTGTACCAACTGGTAGGCTGATCTAACCATCATACATCTGAGTGGACATCACTCCCACTTGTGGGATGTCACTAGAGGGTAGATTTTGACATGGCTTGTACTGGCTAATCAACATCACACATGGTGGCCCTTTAAACTCAAACCGAGTCTTATGGATGTGGATTCTGTTCGCCGCCGGATCAACTACCTTTTGGCTTTCTCCGAGTTGCGTGTGATGAGGTCACTGTCCATGTAAAACAGGCCGATCCTCAGCAGGTAGAAGACGATGTCCAGCCTGTGGCCGAGCGCGACTGTCTTGTCGTAGGTCTTCCTGAAGGCCGTCAGCGCTCCTTCCTGCGGACGCACGAGTCACTCAAAATCAGCCCTTACTACACACGTCGGTGTTACCGCGGCGATGTGTAAGCCGTGTTTGCACTTGGCTTGTCGCTATACTAACTCAAGATATAAAGGATGAGGCCAACATGAATTAAAATCTTTGTTTCAAACATCAAATCATGTGTTTCAGTAGACTTAGGGGGACTCCTCCTTTCGCCACGCGTCTTAAAAAGAGAGACACGTTGCGTGCGAGCGGCGGCGGTGACGAGCCTCACCTTGTCCCCGATGCGGATGAGATACTCGGCCTTGGCCATCATGGCGTCGCGGATCTCGCTCTCCCCCAGGTTCTTCTCTGCGTCGTCCAGGACGTCGTCCAGGCGCTTGAGCTCGTCCTCGTTGGCCTTCTTCATTTTAGCCAGGAGGTCTCCGTCCTGCTGCCACTTGAGGTCCTTGCAGAGCCCCTCGTAGTACGGCGCCATGTCTGCAACACATTAAGGCGGGCCGCGTCACGCGCACGGACCAGACGCAAGTCACAAGCTCGGATCAACCTAACAACTGGCCGCCACGCCGTCTACATCTAGAAGAGGGTTTTGTGTGTGTGTGTGTGTGTGTGTGTGTGTGTGTGTGTGATAATGTACATTAATAACAACACAGGACATATCCTAACTCTGCCATTACGGACCATAAAGACCATCAAGCTGGTGGTTCACCGCTATTCTAGACGAACTGGCTCCACATGACCGGTTGCGTCTGGTACCGACACTGCAGCGCGCTGGGCCGCGGGTTAGGACGGGTTATGATGGGATATGACGGGTTGTGATGGGATAGGACGGGTTATGATGGGATAGGACGGGTTGTGATGGGATAGGACGGGTTGTGATGGGATCGGACGGATTATGATGGGATATGACGGGTTATGATGGGATATGACGGGTTGTGATGGGATAGGACGGGTTGTGATGGGATAGGACGGGTTATGATGGGATATGACGGGTTATGATGGGATAGGACGGGTTGTGATGGGATATGACGGGTTAGGACGGGATAGGACTAGTTAGGACGGGTTTTGACGAGTAAGGACGGGTTATGTCAGGTTATGACAGGTAAGGACGGTTTGGGACGGGTTAAGAAGGGTTAGGACAGCTTAAGAAGGTTTAAAACGCGTTATGACGGGTTATGACGGGATATGAAGGGTTTGGACGGGTTATTGCTATTCGTGGGTTTATCGAGTCACACCAACCGGTTGTGAACGGTACTTGTGTACGGTCACAGACTAGCGGCTGGTGGTAGCAGCCCTACGGGTCTAAAGACTAGCTAGCAAAATGTGAACCACATTCACTCAGTGACCCCCCCCCCCCCCGGGACCCGAACCCGGGACCCGACCCTGGGTCCGGGTCTCCGCCGCCGCCGTCGTCGTCGCCGTTAGGACTCACTGTTGGCGGTGATGGCCTCCATGAGCTCCGCGCGCACCGCGGCGTCCTGCCGCCGGCCCTCCAGGCTCAGCAGGAAGCGGAGCTGCGCGATGCGGAGGTCCGGGTTCTTGGGGAGGCCCTCCTCCTCCAGGTTCTCCAGGGGCATGGCGGGACCGGGACGGGACGAGGTTCTGGACCGGGGGGGTTCTGGACGAGGTTCGGCGGCGGCGGAGGATTTGCTGTGTGGTGGTGGTGGTAACGGGAGGATGTGCTGAGCAACAATGACTACGGAAAACACCGGACGGAGACTTCCGGTTCACGTCGAGTCAACGAGGATGGAGGCAAGAAGGATGGCAGGGGGGGAGAGAGGGAGGCAGGAGGGGGGAGCTACCGCCACCTGGCGACGGGGGAGGGAGGCGACATGCTGGCTCTCTGGTGTGGTGTCAGTGGCGTAACTATCGACGGTGCAACCGGTGCCCAGACGCCGGGGGGGGGGGGGGGGCATGAAGGAAGAAACAATCGCGCAGCACCCCCCCCCCCCCCCCCCCCCCGGTCAACAATCGCGGGGGCACAAAAAAAATATTTGCACCGGGGCCTATCATCATGTTGTTACGCCAGTGTGTGGTGTACAGGTTCCAGGCTGACAGTTGGACAGTGTCATGGTCTATAGTCCATCTCCCCCCCAGGGGAGGGAGAGAGGAGGAGGGAGGAGGAGAGAGAGTAGGGAGAGGAGGAGAGAGAGGAGGAGAGAGAAGGAGGGAGAGGAGGAGACCAGGTTACTGGCTAACTGTTAACTATTATAAGAGTGAACCACAGCCAGGATCTCCTCTCTCTCTCCACCAGCAGCTCCCAGGAAACACATGAGGGGAAAATGGGCAACATCTTGTGGAAACTGGTAGGCTGTCCTTTTCTTCTTCTTCTTCTTCTTCTTCTTCTTCTTCTTCTTCTTCTTCTTCTTCTTCTTCTTCTTCTTCTTCTTCTTCTTCTTCTTCTTCTTATAGTTATTATTATTATTATTAGTATTAGCATAGTTATTATTATTATTGTTGTTATTGTTATTGTTATTATTATTATTATTATTATTATTATTATTATTATTATCAAGTAGACCTAGGCAAGGCAAGGCAATACAATGAAATAAAGTCATGAAATAAGAAAAGAATAAAGAACAGTTACAAAAGGTTATGAAAGAATGAAGATTTAAAAAAGTGCAGTAAAGTTAAAAGTGCAATGCAGTAGACAGTAGATTTTTCTTTTCAATTTTCTACAATTTAAACTCTAATTTATGCTCTTCATATAATGAACAGAGGATATTTATAAGTGTGATTTTTTTTACATTTATAATTGTTGCAGTACGAAGACAATTTAAAAGATCAGTGACTCAGCATAATTAAAAAATAAATAAATAAATAATAATTATATATATATACTGATACAATGATCATGACCCTTAGCTTTGTGTCCACCGTTAGACCCGTGGGAAGGCTCTGTGTTTCATCCTGGTTTTGGGCCTCGGAGGAACCTTTCAAACTGGCTACCATATGAGTGGCATGAGCTCTCCCTCGCCAGTGAGCAAAACACATTTCTCACAGAAACCTACTTACTCTAGATTTATTACTGGGGGAATTTGTATTTTATACACAAAAACATATCATTATAAAAAAACTGACAACTTAAAATTACATTTAACACTGTCTGACTTAGGTGGGATTTGTCAATCTGGGGGGACAATGTTGCTTTTTGATTTTCCTTTTCTTATTCAGGCTGTAATAGAAACATTATGCTGTGTGTGTGTGTGTGCGTGCATGCATGCATGCATGCGTGTGTGTGTGTGTGTGCGTGCATGCGTGTGTGCGCCATGATCTCTTTTTAACCCTCTGCCTGGCTTTACAGTACATCCAGAGTTTAAAGGGCCCCTATTTTACCACCAGGTGTGAGTGTGATTAGCTATTACAAGCCATTTCAAAATGTTCAAGTGACTCCCCTCTAGTGACATAGCTAACCACACTCTCACCTGGTGGTGACACAGTAGCCCTCTAACCCTCTGCCTGGCTTCACAGCACATCCAGAGTTTCATCAACAGCAGTTGGCATCAGAGATATGGGGAGACCCCGCCACCACAAACCGTCACCCTTATCTGGTCGTTCATTATCTCTGCCTACACTGTGGGGGGGCTCTGCGGCGGGGTCAGCGTCAAGCTCGTCACGGGAAGGTTTGGCAGGTGAACAGACCACATTGTATGTTTCTCAAAAAGGAGAAATCATTTTAATATTGGTTATAAATAATTCCACCTTAATGCAATTAATTTAATCTGAATACCTCCTTAACAGAATTAAGTACATCTGAATATTTGTATACATGTTCGGTCAATCTTTCCAATGAATGACAAAAATGATAAGTGATGCACAAGCCCTCACTGTTTCTCACCAAGTCCCAAGTCAGCAACACCTGTGTCAAGTCACCCTTTGACCACGTTAACCTGATTATTTTGGAATATATTAACCTCTGCCTAACAGCCGCACTAATCCCCAAGTGGTGGGAGGATTACCAAACAAAACATTAACAAAAATGGCTGCTAGCAGATACAAGTTTGTGAGCAAGTCAATCCAGCTGACCTAAAAAGAGGTTTGATTCCTAACCGCTCTTCTCCCTACAGGAAGAAGACCATGATTGGGAACAACCTCTTCCTGATTGTGGGCGGGGTGATCATGCTGACCAGTAAACATGCAAACTCCTTTGAAATGATCATCGTTGCGCGGTTTCTGTCGGGCTTTGGATCAGGTAAGGCACATGGATTCAGTATGAAGTCGTTGTTTAAAATGCACATCAGCGCGTCGCTATTTCAATGAGAGGCAATGCAATAAGGGCTGTGGATGCGTAATAATAAGTCATATGTGGATGCAGGGGCGAAATTCCCAGGGGGGAGACCGGGGGGACGTGTCCCCACTAATGTTCAAAGAGCCAACGTCCAGCGGTCTAACTTTGCAGATGAAGTGACCGGCTGGTTCTTTTACATGATTGGCTCAGAGTTAACATTGGGTTTATGTCATTGGAAGACCCCACACTCCAGACCCAAATTGGTCCCCCCCCCCCCCCAATGTGTGATTCACTATTTCGCCCTTATGTGGATGTGCTTACTTTTTAGGCCTGGGTGGAAGCACCCAACTGATGTACCTGGGGGAGAGCTCCCTCAAACAGCTTCGAGGCACCGTGACTGTCAGCTCTATGTCCTACCTCTCCCTGGGCAAGCTCTGCGGACAAGTTCTTGGACTAAGGCACTGATAAGAAAAGTCTTGTTGGAAAATCAATTAATGATAGGACTAGGTTGTGCTGTGCTTTCAATGCCTTCTTCCTTTCTCTCTCTCTCTCTCTCTCTCTCTCTCTCTCTCGTTGTGGAACAAACTTTGTACATTAAACGTAAGGGTAAATGACTCTCTCCCTCTCTAGTGAGCTGCTGGGTGGTGAACACCAGTGGAACCTCCTGCTCTTTGCTCCTTCGTGTCTCGCCGTGGTCCAGGTGCTCGCCATGCCTCTGTTCCCCGAGGCGCCCAGATACCTGCTGATAGAGAAAGGGGACGTCAGCGCCAGCAGGAAAGGTTGGCCATATCTCGTCAAATCTAGAGTAATCAGAGAAACATGACTTGGCCACACATTGTTCTGGCCCTTGATTCTGTTCGGCTCAAAGACATTATAAAATACTCTATAAACACACACCTGTGACATTTTTTGTATTAATACGCCTGTATGCCAAAGCCTGTATGCTAGCCTGTTTTGCTTGGCAACCATTTTGCTGTCTTGAGGAACTATATCGCTTGGCGGAAGAATGATGTTTTCAATAAATGATCTCATTTTATGTTGCTGTGTTTATTTTGTGAAATCTTACTAGGTAGTGTATACTTTAGTAACCGTTTTATAAAAGCAGTAAGCCACTTGAGGGCCGTGGTTTACAGTGATTTTAGAGCAGGTAGGGGGCATAAGCGGCAGTGCCTAAACCACGGCCTCTCGCGGCTTATTGCTTAAATGCACTGTACCTTACAGCGAACCGTCTTTCTACCCAGCACTGCAGAGCCTATGGGGCCCAGGCGAGTACCAAGCAGAGATAGATGAGATGGTGGCGGAGAAGGAGATCTTAAAAGGGGTCCACACTAAAAGCCTGTTGGAGTTTTTTCAAGACAGGAGCGTCCGATGTCAAATCATCACCATTGTGGTCATCTCAGCCTGCGTCCAGTTGTCAGGGGTGTCTGCAGTGAGATGGAAACCCCTTTCATATCAGTAATATAGGCTCCTTCATTGGAACAGAAAACCTAAAACCATCTACAACTGAGCTGTGCCACAAGTCAGCTAATTACTCAATGGCAAAATGAGAGTGGTCTATCGTCATAGTGACCGTGTTAATGGCCACACTGTTCAAAGCGCTGTATTTTCTTTATCTTTCTCGCCCACGCAGGTCAGTATCTTCTCCTTTGACATTTTACATGAAGCAGAAGTTCCTGTTGACCGAATCCGTTACGTCACCTTGGGTTTTGGATTCTGTGAAATTCTTGCCTCCATCGCCTCTGTAAGATGTCACCTGAGATGTCACCTGAGATGTGAAAGAGATGTTAAAGAGATTTGAAATAGATGTGAAAGAGATGGTAAAGAGACAAGGATTCTGGCTGAACATGTTCCCTGGTTTTGTCTCTCTGTCTCTCTCAGAGCCTGATCGTCGAGTACACTGGGCGGAGGCCGCTGCTGTTTGGTGGTTTCTTTACCATGTTCACTACACTGGTGTTGATCACCGTCTCACTCAACCTGAAGGTGAGGCTCCAGTTCACCCCCCCCCCCCACCAACCCCTGATGTTGAATGTCTGCATTGGATGTGATTATAAGATATATTTGGGTATCTTTATGTCTAACATGATTGTACTATTCCAGTATCTCGGCCTGTGGGTTGCATACTGCACTGCTGCTTTGTTCATGATCCTCATCGTGTTTGTCACCGGAGGACCTAGTATGTAATAACACACGCACGCACACAAACTTGAACCCAAAACGGTTGAACCTTGAAGTGTAATTGATTGATGATGTTGAAAACATCTCTGGGGTTCCCTCAGCAGGGGTGCACATAGCGCTCATCAACGACAGCTTCATCCAGTCACATCGTCCGGCGGCTTTCACCCTCATCGGGTTCCAGCGTTGGGGCCAGTTGTCTGTCCTAGGCTTCATCTTCCCATTCATCCTTGTAGGTCCAAGCCCACGATCACAAACTTGAACTTGAACACCCAGACCTCACAGCTCACGTCTCTGATTAACCACGGTCACTTGTCAATCATTTGTTGGTGCGATGGACTCAATGTCCAACAATGAATGAAAAACCAACCCACTTTGCTAATAGAAAATACAGCAAAGAGACACACACTTGAAGTAGGGAAAACCAAGTGAAACGCCCAACTTGTGCTTTCTTGGTTTCAGTAAGTTTAAACTGTGTCAAGATGGTTGGCAGTCAATGTCAATGCATGTATCATGTCGCCCAGTGATCCACAATGATTACAATCATTTCCGATATAAGCATATTTTTGTTAAAAAACAACAAAAACTAAAAGTAGTATGAGACTTTTAATATAAAAGATGTTTATCCCCAAAACATTCCTGCAGTCCATCTCTAAATGTCGGTATTTAATATATATTGAAACGATTTAGTGAAACACTGTTTTGATCGATCATTGATTCCTCTTCTTCTCAAGCTCTGCCCTCTTCCTCCCCCCCGTGTGTCACAGAGCGGCATGGGCTCCTTCTGCTTCCTGCTGTTTGCCTGCTTCTGCCTGCTGGGGGCGCTCTACAGCTTCTTCCTGGTGCCCGAGACCAAGGGCAAGACCCAGCTCGAGGTCTACCAGCAGTTCAACGCAATCACTGTGTGTGGGAAGAGCTTTGGACAGGATCCAGTCAATGAGACCAAGTTGTGAAGTGTGCAGATTGTTAAAGCAAGCACTTTTTAGTTGTATTTTATTTTATTTCATTTTTATTTGCTAAACTGTTGATGGGATTTTAGACTTGGACGGTCCACAGTTTTGTGATATTAAAAGAAAAGCCACACTTTTTATGTTTCTTCTTTGGTGTCTTCACTGCCGCAGTCTCCCTGTAACCTATTTTAAATGCTGCTAATGATGTAGGCATATAACAAGATGTACATCTCCTGTTGATGATATAAAAACAATAAAATATATGTGACCCTATAGCTCTAGAGCATGGCATGGCCAACGCCTAGCGGTTTGTTTCCCACTGGGCTGCCTGTGAGTGTCTCACGCATATATTGTAAGACGTTTGGGATAAATGGCTTTTACTTGAACTTTACTTCAAATATAATCTATAAGCTGTGCATGAGTGAATATGAATGAGTTATTAATATGAATCCTGGTGCTAAACCCTGGATCATGGAGCCCAGTGTGGCTCTGTGTGGACACAGATGGCGTAAGTATGGAAGTGAAAAGGCCGTCTGTGGCCTTATCGCTGGACAGCAGCTGCTGCTAGCCAGCTGCGGGCTTCATTAGTGCGCTAAACACGCGCTACCTGCTGCTGGGCGCTGTGGCGATACGTTGTGCTGTCATCTGCATTATCTGCCCTTTTACTGAGCGTGCCGCAACCCACGGCCCACTGCTCCTCCACATCACCTCCAGCACACCAGCACACAGAGTCATCACAGGAAGCAGACGGTTACCTCACACTCTCACACTCTCTATCTCTCACACACTGTCTGTCTGTCTGTCTGTCTCCACTCTCTCTGTCGCTCTCTCTCTCTCTCTCTCTCTCTCTCTCTCTCTCTCTCTCTCTCTCTCTCTCTCTCTCTCTATCTGTCTCTGTCTCCATCCTCTCCCTTTATCTCCACTCTTTCTCTCTCGCTCTCTCTCTCTCTGTCTCCACTCTCTCACACTCACTCTCGCCAATTTAGCCATTGTGTATCTTCTTTTAAAGGTCAATAAAACAAACGCATGCATTTTTATCTGGGTTTGCTCACTGCACTATTGATTGTATATCTGGTAGAGCCAGTTTGACTCCTGACTTACTTGTAGTGGCCAAAGCGGTGCAGCAGATGGCGCAGTCAGCTATGACTATCAACTCGGATCAAATCCAAGATGACATCCAATGTTGATTCAGCACATTCAAGAATTGAGCACAATAAACACAGAATATGTGTCTGTGGGTGTATATTTGGTATGTATGGCTGTAATGTAGCCTATGATGTATGGTAATGAGTTCAGTTGTTTTGTATTAGTTATTGATGAGGGGGTAGAAATTAAAATTAAAAGCGTTAAAAAAAATAACCTCCCAGCCTAAGGATGATCCCCAATGTCTTCACTAATCTAACTGGACTTATTCATAATCATAACCATCAGTGGGATGGATATTCATTTTCCTGGTACCTTTCCCCTAAAACCAAACACCTAACCCTAAAACTAAAACCTAACCCTAAACCAAACCCTAAAGCCAAACCAAATCCTAACCCTCAAACCAAACCCTAACCCTAAACCAAACCCTAAAGCCGATGAGCAACTGGGTGTCATTAACCCAGCTAGTTGCCCAAATTAAGTACATTCACATTGGTCGCCTAAAACGACCAATATGTCTGAATAAAGGTATTTCACAGCCTATCAAAGGTCAAAGGCCTGTTACTATGCAGTTTGTGTTAACGTGATGCACGTGCCAACGTCCGTCGCATACCACAGTAACAGAAAGGTTGAGGAGTCCTGCTCTAAGAGCTGACCAACGAGCCGTCTCAGCTTGTCTCTTCTGTTGAGCTCATCACCTCTTTCTTCTCTTCAGTGGCCAACACTTTCATTGTAAGGGATTTACAGCGTCGTCAAAAACATGAACTGAAGTGCACTGAGACACAGAACGGTGTTGGCCTTGCAACCACATGAATTATCATATCAAATAACGTGGCCCTTAATTTAGCCAACATGTGTCTCACGCCCTATAATAGGCATTATAATATTTATAATAATGTTATTCATATTCATGCGGAGAGGATTCCGCTTGAATTGCTATAATTGAAATATCTGTGCTGCCGTGAATGTGAGTAATAATGAAATGGCAGATCTGGCCACTTGGTTGTCATGTGTTTCTGGGTATAATGGACTTTGTGTGAGTGGAGCTGAATGAGGCCCAGATGCCAGGGGAATTATCTCATTACGTTGGCACCAGTAGCGCCACTGCAGGGCAAACTCCAATAAACCATGTTTATGTCAAGCGAAGCCTTACATTTGTACTTCTGTTGTTGCTGGAGATATACTTATTTTGTTTCTATAAAGCCAGAGCTACTGATACTGATTGATTATATGCATACACAATATTCTTCCTAATTCTTAATTTTAAGGAGTCATTTCTGTTTGGATTTTCACCATGAAAAAGTGAATGTCTTATTCTGTCTCAAATTAAATTCATATCTAGGCACCAATGTAATGAAATCTAAACGTAACTGCTAATTTGCTAAATGTATTAACTGTCCGGTGTGACTGCCTGACAAGACGTCCTGATGTTAACATTACTGGCCGTCTCCGCTCACACACAGCTGCTAGCCTTTATTAGCCCCATCCATCAGGCGTACAAAACCATAGTGGCGAAGGTGAGACAGGACGCAGCACGCTGTGTCCACCCCTGTGTGTGTGTGTGTGTGTGTGTGTGTGTGCATGAGCGTGTGTGTGCGTGTGCATGCTCATGCGGATGCGGGGAGAGGAAGACACGTGCGCGTGCATACTGAACAGGGCTCGCTAGCTGTGGTGAGGTACTACAGGTGGTACACAGATGGGAACCCAACCATTGGGCCCCGGGGCCCATTAATGACTCACTGGGGGGGAGATGACATCACAGCGTGGCACAGAGGTACCCAGCATGCCACTCTCTATCTACTATGGGACGGTTCCCACCCGAGCCGGTTGATCTGTGGATTAGCCCGGGCCTTGCGCGCCACATGTCTCATTAAATAAACGCTGGAAACGAATCAATAGTGGAATCGTGGTTCTGCTGGAGCGTAACAGAGAAGGTTGTTTCATTAGGGCCTTTTTAATGGTTGTGGTGATACATTTTCTTTTTGTGTGTGTGTGTGTGTGTGTGTGTGTCGCCCCCCCCGGCCTCTTATCGCATAACGCCTGGTAATCCCTGTCACTTTTCCTCATAACTTAGCCGCCACTCAAAGCCCCTTCAACGCGGGTAAGAAGGCAGGATTAGGTGGCGAGGTGGAGGCGGAGGCTACAGGGGCGATGACAGGTCACACTCAGGCTAAGTGGGAGGGTCTAAGGTCACCGAAAAGGGGTTTTAGAGCAAAGTTGAAGAATGCTATTTGAACCCTCCCCCCTATATTTTTGTAGTTAGGTACACAGTTCAGTATGCTACATGTTAAATATCACCAGGATTTTAATTATATCCCAGTTCAAAACAAAGTTATGATTGAGCTCGATGTGGCGTTGACAGGACAGAGGAGGAGAAGGAGGAGGAGGAGAAAATGTAAAGAAAAACAGATAGAAAAGGAGAGGGTGGAGCAGATGGGTCTGGTGGAGGGGGGGGTGGGGGTGCGTCTGTGTGAGTAACTGTCAAATGCTATTATCAGATACACTTGAGGAGTAGGGAGAGCTTAAGGACACCCACAGTATCTCAGCGATGGAAGGAGAGACGACTTAGCAGCTCCTGCCAGCTGCACAGCCAGGGAGCGGCTCAGCTCAGAGGGGGAAAATCCCAAGCCGGCTCCTCTCTTCCGACTGCAGCTTTATACATAGGCGTAGATGTCAGGGGGGGGGTCCCTCTCAATATTTAGAGCGCGTGCGTTTGTCCCCCCCAATAAAAGGGCTTTATAAATGAATTAAAATGTGTTCATTTATCATTGACGTGAATAGGTGCCACATGGACATTTAAAGAGATTAATTTGCCAAACAAAAGACACAACAGAGGACAGAAGAGTAAATCATGCCTACATGTGAGTTGACTCAGCAGGGATAATAATAAATGAGAAAAGTTACAGGAGAGTAAATATTTGAAAGCGATACAGAAAGCCTGAGAGCCTTACATCAGGCTTATAGTCCTGAATTTAGTGTTCTGCTTTACATGAATAAAGACATTTCCACCATAAATTGATGCAGAAAATGCACACATTTAAAGTTCACTAATGCAGGAAATTAAGTGTTTTCCTGGGTCTTCATCATCGGCATCATCATCATCTGATCTGCAATGAACCGGCCAATCAACAACTACCTCTGAAAGTCTATACATTTCAACGCTTTTTAGACGCCTTTTAAGCGTCTATATATTTCTAAGTTGTTTAGACATCTGTTTAGACGTCCATATTTCCACACTTTTTAGATGTTTCGCCCAAATTCAAATCCTAAAAACCAAAGCCTAGAACAAAAAAACAACCAACCTTACCCTGAAACCCAAAACCAAACCCTAAAACCTACAAAATGCTAATAGGAAACCCTGACCCTAATTCCAAACCCTAGAACCATAAACCAAACCCTAAAACCTCACCCCAATAGGAAACCCTACCCTAACCTTAACCATAACCCTAATATGAAACCCTAACCCTAATATGAAACAATACCCTAACACCTTAACCCTAACCCTAATATGAAACCCTAACCCTAATATGAAACAATACCCTAACCTTAACCATAACCCTAATCTGAAACCCTAACCCTAATATGAAACCCTTTAACATTAGGGTGAGTGGTGGTTAGTTTTAGATGTCCGTCTGATGGGTTATATGGACGCTGAACACGCCAGTCTTGGTCCTGAGTCATTGCAACCTTCGGTTCCGGAGATACAGCCGTGCGTCGGGTACGGAAGTGGTTTCTGGTACTTCCGGTTGATGTAGAATCGTGTTTGGTTCCGTTGGAACGGCGTTCCAGAATTAGTGGAGACGGAGCCAACTAACAAGTCTCTACGACCATAAGAACAAAAGTTATTCAAGAATGGTTCATCTTGGTTATTACCCCTAACCCTAATATGAAACCCTAACCCTAATATGAAACCCTTTAACATTAGGGTGAGTGGTGGTTAGTTTTTCTTGAATAACTTTTTTTCTGAAGGTCGGAAACACAACTCAAAACAATGTTTCTACCTTCCAAACACAAGTTATTCAAGAATGGCTCATCTTGGTTATTACCCCTAACCCTAATATGAAACCCTAACCCTAATATGAAACCATAACCCTAATATGAAACCCTAACCTTAATATGAAACCTGAACCCTAATATGAAACCCTAACCCTAATATGAAACCCTAACCCTAATATGAAACCCTAACCCCTAATATGAAACCCGAACCCTAATATGAAACCCTAATATGAAACCCTAACCCTAATATGAAACCCTAACCTTAATGTGAAACCCTAACCCTAATATGAAACACTAACCCTAACCTTAATATGAAACCCTAACCCTAATATGAAACCCTAACCCTAACCTTAATGTGAAACCCTAACCCTAATATGAAACACTAACCCTAAAACCAAACCCTAAAACTAAACTTTGTGCTAAAGTTCCTTGTGCACGTCTCGTCTCATGCCCTCCGAAAGCTGAAACCAGAGATACGCCCTTGCTTCCCTCAATGTGTCAGATCAGCCAACGGTGACGTTATGGCAGGAGAAATATGGGTTTGTGTTGTTGTGCTTACATTGTTGAGTTGTGCGTTGTCTGGATGGATAACCAGACTCACATGAGGAGGAGGAGGAGGAGGAGGAGGAGGAGGAGGAGGAGGAGGAGGGGGAGGAGGGGGGGGGGAGGAGGGAGGGGTTCAACCAGTCCGGTCACACAGCTTCTATTAACAAGCCTGGTGTTTATGATTATGTGTAGACTGTGTGTGTGTGTGTGTGTGTGTGTGTGTGTGTGTGTGTGTATGTGTGTGTGTGTGTGTGTGTGTGTGTGTGTGTGTGTGTGTGTGTGTGTGTGTGTGTGTGTGTGTGTGTGTGTGTGTGTGTGTGTGGTGTGTGTGTGTGTGTGTGTGTGTGTGTGTGTACATGTGTTTGTAGGGCGAACGCAGTGGAGTAAAACAATTAAGTTCCCTGAATTGTTTGTGTAATTTATGTACAGTGCAAGTAGACCGTTCTGCCCCTGGTCTGCGGTGCATTAGCATTATTCTATTCTAATTAAATCAGGCTATTTTAGTTTGCTTTGAGCACGGTTGTAATTTGCAGCCGTTCTGCTTTTAAGGGCCGGTAATTATGGCCTTTAAGTGTATTCCAAGATAGCTCCAACAGCTTCGACTCTTCACAGCAATGCATGCGGTGCAGACAGACAACAGCGCAGTTGATTAATCAATCCCATTTAAACGATGATACATAAGCGTCGCGGAGGGAGCAACAATAAGTACAAATGACTAACACGCACACCCAGCACAACGAATGAAAACCAAATCTCAGATTGTTCTGTTTTCAGATGATTTAGAAACCCTTGAAATCATCTGAAAGCTGAGGGAGTTGTTAGACCCCGAAGGGAAAATATAGTTTGGTCCAGGAACATGCAGTTGTTTATTAAAAATAGAAAACATTATCCTAACATCAGATTGGCCGTCTGTTCCCCACACACACAACCTTTACAGTCAGCCCAGAGTTATTGAATTATAAGACGTAACAAACACAAACAAACCAATCTGTAATAAAGTCCATGCGAGTATCGGTCACATGAAACATTTTCTACATTCCTGAACCAATGAAAGCTTTCAGTTTATTAGGCAACTGGCTGAAACGCACAGTTAAGGAAACTTATTCCGCCTCAACTTGCAAGTTCTCAGTTAGACATGGAAAAAACATATTTCCTCGAAATATGACCTGGCTGCCATAGGTGCTAGTGCTATAGTTTACATGATCGGTTGGACGTGCAATGACAATAAAGTCGAATCTAATCTAATCTAAAAAGAAATCTCTTGCAGGCATAGTTTTAGACACTTTAGATGCTTGGTTTGGTCCACTTTTAGAGATCTCTACGATGCTCAATGGAAATTTGGACATCAGCACCCGCAGACATGAAGTTGGACATGTCATGGGGTTGGGATAGTTTCATGGGTAGAGCATGATGAAAGTCCGCCAATACAGACAGATGTAAAGTTGGATATCCACGCAAAGCCCTTACGCGTAGAGATTTAAAGATAGAGCAAAGTACAACGCAGAGACGCCGTATTCACTTTTACTCCGAAAACCAACCGCCACGGAGGCCCGCACACGTCTCCGCCGTTCTGCTCAATGTGCTGACATCTTGTTGTGCAACGTCCTGCTTGCCTCGTGTGACTCAGGAACGCCGACGAGTCAGACGAGATTCAATTAGTCGAGATCGTCACGGAGAGCAAGCGGCGAAACCTCGGACGCCGCTGGCAGACTATCGGCCCTTTTGTGTGCGTCAAGCGGATCCTTGTCTGGGCGACCCGTGGCCCCTCGTCCCACACACACACACACACACACACACACACACAGGGCTGGCCCGGCGGCCGGCCCTTCGGGGTCGATTCAAAGCCTGTGCCGTGAATCTGGCATATGGCCTGCAAAGCTGCGGACGCTCGCTTTGTCCTTTCCACTCCTGTCTGAATGGAACGAGTGGTGCAGGCGAAGCCACACACACATTCACCGGCGTATGTGGACTCGTTGCTATGGTGAAAGTACTGGGGAAATGAAAATAGAAAATAGCGCGGATCAGAATCAATACTCTCAAGGCGGGAGCACTGGGGCATGCGTGTGTGTGTGTGCGTGTGCGCGTGCGTGTGTGCATGCGCGTGTGCGCTTGTATGTTTATGTGTTTGTTTGAAAAGCTGATTGCGGGAATACAAACAAGAGGCTGATGTGACTAAATGTCTGCCGCTCTGGTGTGAAGTATCGAGAGGCCCGGTGCTGCAAATGTGGTTGAAGCACCGAAGCCACAGGGGGCAGACTGACATAATATCTCTCACATGTTTGGCTCTTGGTGTCCCGTAACGGGGCCACTTAAATGAGCTCTCTTGTCTGGGAGCCATCAGAGCAGCCCAGGGTTGAACACACACACACACACACACACACACACACACACACACACAGGGGCAGAGGCCTGCGAAGAGACGCTCGCTAGTGGGCTAATCATGTCTGTAGCTTGCTAGTGGGCATCTGCAATCAAGAGGCGCACGTAGCTGCTGGGGTCCAAGTGTGTGTGTGTGTGTGTTCTTTCAGTTTGTTGTGTGTGTGTGTGTGTGTGGATGTGTGTGTTTGTTCTGTGTGTGTATGTGCATGTGTGTGTACTGTGTTTCTGTTTCTTCTGTGTGTGTGTTTGTTGTGTGTGTGTGCATGTACTGCGTGTGTGTTCGTTGTGTGTGTGTGTGTGTGTGTGTGTGTGCATGTGTGTGTACTGCGTGTGTGTTTGTTGTGTGTGTGTGTGTGTGTGTGTGTGTGTTGTGTGTGTGTGTGTGTGTGTGTGTGTGTGTGTGTGTGTGTGGATTATGTGGGATGGCAACTGTAAATCTTCTCACCACATGGACGTCAGAGTCAATCCTATTTACGGTACAGTAGATATGTTAAACCTTGGACATGGCAAGCCGACCTGAAGTGTCTGCCAATAACTGACATAATCAGCAGGTAGAGGGTGGGGGTGGGGGGTGTCTGATGAGGAAGAAAGGGGTCCAACGTGTGGCAGTTGCAAAACTAAATAACTGAAAACTGCTTTGTCAGCATTTCCTAAAAGTGCCCAGGGGAACCAGCGTGACACTGAACCGTGTTGAAGAATGAGGCCCAGGCGCTGGCCTGGTTCCACCATGACTTTCACGTTCCCATGCCTCCAAGCTTGTGGGGGGGGGGGGGACCGGGATCCTGTTACCTGCGGTATCCTCATTCATGTCTGGGTTTACGGTGACTACAGAGACCCAAGCTATCAATACTCTCTTAGTCACCTTCACACACACACACACACACACACACACAACACAACACAACACAACACACACACACACACACACACACACACTCACATACACATACACATACACATACACACACACACACACACACACACAACATGTGGTTAACAAGGGGAAATAAACACTGCTGTCATCCACTGCTCTGTCTGAAATGTCCTTTATTCCAAATGCTGGACCGGGTGAGCCAAAGATAACATGCATGCGTTGTTTTTTAATCAATCTCTATGTCTACATTTTAGATTATCAATACGTAAATGTTTTTTTCTATCCATACAAAATATAAAAATATGTGTCAGCTCATTTACAACAATATTTACATTGAAATCCTTAACTTAGGGTCAATTCATTAATTCCTTTAGCTATGTACATGGTATCAACTGAATACAATAGCACAATATATCATATCTAAAATCACATAACACCAAAAAGCTGCACTTTACTAGACTGTACCGCACACACTG